>JAVYIG010002828.1:26606-225685 GCA_035222895.1 Strongylocentrotus droebachiensis | reverse complement strand
GACGACGCGACAGCGGTATTCACGTGCTTGCAGCATACGTGAAACCGAAGCGTGAGGAGAACTTTGGTCTAGTGCGCTGACCGTTAATCAATTAAGTCCATTCGTTTATGTGCAGTTGTCCGAAAGAAGTTGTAGATGGCGTAACCAGTATTTGCGATGCTACACCCCCTTTAATATACTTACCCAATGGAGCCCTTGTAATTCTTCAGGGTGTTTTCAGTGTCTGCAGAAAGCTCAGAATCTGAACCCACAGACTAGGTCCATTCGGCACAACTCACAAAACTCACAAACTGGAGTGGTCACTTCTCATCAATGAACAATGTGACATCATTGTATAGCTGTCGAGTATTTGCCAACCAACTGTTATATGGTTGCCTTTGGTTGTTGGGGTATTATACCCTTCCGATATCAAGCGTGTAATCTGGTATTAATTGGGCTTTGAACAAATTTTGGACCCAAAGATGCCATCAGTCATTTTATTTGAATGAGTTTGTTTCAATTTTTTTTTTGGAGGGGGGGGGGGGGGGGGGGGGGGGGGGAGGGTGAGGTGTTGTGAAGGTTTGTCTGATCTGTATCAGCATTTATTAACCTCGCTATTATTGTGTATAAGGTTTTCTCATCAGCTGAATAATTGCAGATTTTTTCATCAGGAGATGTTGAAAGATTTCATTTTTTGGTGAATCAAATGTGTATAAATCTATTTATACAATTTCGAATATGATATACTGATGGAAAGATTTTTATCTATTCCATTTCCTGCAATTATACAAAAGTAATTTGTTTTTGTAGGTTGCAGTTTAAACAGAGTCCTCCTTTCACAAAGCTATTTTTTTCCCTCCCTGTTCCAAATGTCCAAACATTCTTTCTCAATCCCTCAAAAGATAAATATTTTTCACTCACAAACTCTAGAATAAAAGTCACTTCTTTCATAGGAAAATAGTAATTACCGGTTTACATTTCAGCTCTAATGATAATTGTCACCACTACTGGAACTGTACAAGCTATCTTTCTCATTGGTCACTGCATGGGCTAAAATGGACATACAAACTTATGAAAGGGCAGTAGAAACGGGCTGCAGACAAAATCACAAGGTGCTGGTGTATGAAAGGAGGATATTTGAAGTTTGTTGTCCTGAAACTAACTTCGTAATGATTAAATCCTGAAATGTGGCTCCAATTTTGAGAGTGTAAGTGATTTCAATTATCACTTCGCCATCCTAGTTTCAGAGCCCTTCGGCATGGTATTATCTAACACTGCATCTTCATCATATAATTATGTCCTTGTTCGTATGTGGTAGGGCTGGAGTATACCAATATGAAATGGGTGGTTTTAAAGGCAGGTATAATTAATGAAATGAAATGTGATGTGGTCCTGTTCATATTTTTGAAAATGGACAACTTTATTAAATGTAATTTACTGGAAATATCCTGTGTGAAAGGAGTTACAGAGATACAAAGATAGAAGTAGGTGTCTTTATTTGCTTATTTATTACCACTTCAAAAAATGAGAAAGATACTTTCCTAACATATATAATTTTATTATCTTGCTTTTTGTCAGCTTCAAGCAATTACATCTGACAGAAAAGAATTTCTCACCTCTCTGTTACCACAAACAGGCTTTATAAAACTATTTTTGGTTAAGTTTGAAAAAAATTCTCCTTTGTATGTTCTGGAAATAAAAGAGATATATTAGGATTTCAGATTCTAAATGAAACAAAGGTATTTTGAAGGTCAGTGGATTTTCTTTAAAGGTGATACTTCATTACAGCACTTTGGAATTCCATATTTGTTTCTTTAGAAGAATTGCTAGCTAAGGGTTTTTTCCCCCCAATATATTTGCTTCCGCTGTTTTGTTGTTTCTAACATTGTATAAAAGTAATAATTGTATAGAGACAATATTTTCACATGTGGAAGACTTTTGCCAGAAAACCTTGAATCAGTTTTAAAGATGAGCCTCTCTTGATGTAATATTGATATATCAGGTCGTTATATGATCATAAAAGGGAATTTGTGAGGGAGGGAAGTTTCAATAAACTTGAACCTTTTTTCCATCAAGATTATTTTAAATATGAGAAGCCCACAATGTGATGAACGAGAAGGCTTTGTGGAGGAATTTACAGAAAAACATTGAATTTCCTCTTTAAAAGATGGCAGGCTTTTCATTCTGATATGATATGATAAATACAAGGCTGCCTTTCATCCATATTTCATCTAAATTGACAATTTTTTTGGGGTGACCATATTTTGGGGGTCAAGGAGGGTAGGTCTGGAGACTCCATTTAGGGGATGGTATGGTTACCATGGCAACTGGTATATACTAATACCCTCATGTGAAGACCTGCTATGGTACCATAGTACATGAATATGAATATGTTTATCAACTGGAACTTGTATGTGTCCATTTCATCCTGTCTTTGCTTGTAATTGTGCCTATTTCACATCATTGACCCCTGAACATATTCTCTTTCATTGTTTAGTCTGTTTTTTAATATTTGTTGTCAAAATAGATGTTTTGTTTAGGAAATAGAAGAGTATTACCTTCTTGTCCAGTGTTGTCTTAACCTCATATCACTTCTTTAGGTCAAGATTAGTCTGACATTCAGACAAGAAAAGTTTTTTGTTTGGCAGGATACATTTTGCAGTTTTTGATGATGATGACAACGATGATGAAGATGATTATGATGACCCTTAGTCCCTTACCATCATATTCATGTGAATACATCATGTTAATACATATTTGTATTTAAATTATTGCCTTCATAGTTGATGGCTTCTCAGGAAAATACAAACTCGGTTCCAGACTTTGAGCCAAAATCGAGAATTCATTTTTTTATTTTTATCAAACTAATGATTTAAATGGCAGCCTTGGCCTATTGAAAGAAACTGACAGAACATCCTCCACAGTCCACACAGCAAAGAGGACAAATAACAAAACTAGAGTCAACAGGTAATCAGTGAAAAAAATACATTAACAAAAGAAATCAAACCAACCTCTACTGTAATCTATTGATTGAATATTCATTAGGAAAGTTCAGAAGGGGGATAGGTGTGATGCAGATGACAACCTGAATAGAGCGCATCTCTATTCAACCTCCACGGTAGCATGTGGTGATTACATTTCGGGTGATAGAAAGTAATTTGGTTTCTATCAGTTTAGGTCAAGTACATGCTATGCCTGACTTGAGCCATGTTCATAGAGGTCCATTAATGGACCATGGCCCCATAAATTTCATGCTCTTTTGAACTTGTTTGCGTCAGTTCGGTTGCTCAGTTTGACATTGAGATACAACACCGTTTTGGTTTAACAAGCCAAGTAAGTTTTTACGATGTGTCAAATTGACTTTCAACTTGTCTCGCAGTTTTGATTTTATCCTCCTGTTTGATGGGTGATTTAAAGTGCTGTTGAGCTAGGCTCATTATATTTTACAGTTTTCCCTGGAAATTTGAGTGAGTTGTAAAATTGCCAATACCAGCACCAACAAATAATTGCTTATGATCATGGAAAATGACATTAAGTACTCTATTGTCAAATTGAAGATCAAATATATACGTTTCTCTATTTCTAATTTATCTTTATTTTTGTGGATAATGAAATTGCTGGGAATGATACAAGAAAAGATGCCATTTGACATGAAATCAACCTCAACATTCCCTTGTGGTGATGATCTGCAATTCTGTATGGATTAGAAGTTTTGGCAAAGCAAAGTAAATGTTTCAGCAAGAAAAGCTCATATCATTTAATGCAAACCTAACATAATTTCTCCTCTCAACAGGAACAAGTACATGAAATTACCGGTATATGAATTTTGCAATGCTGCAGAAATTTTGCATTCAGATTGGTGAAACTATGTAAACTTCTTAAGATCAAGCAAATTTAGGATAAAATGATTTTCAAGCACTGAGTTTTTGTATGCATGTTGTACAGAAATCAATATTTACTAATCCCAAGGGTGAAACATTCAAATATTTCATGTGTTCCTGTATTGTATCCATTATACTTTGTCATGTACTGAACACAACCTTTTATTTTGTGGAGGATATTTTGCCCAAGTTCACAACAGTAAACTGACATTTCTCCTTTAACTACCATCTCTGACTCAGCTCCAAGTGGGAGATCTCTACCGATAATACAAATAGAAACATGTTATGTTGATGGAAGGGATTTCATACGGAGGATAGAGGAGGAGTTACTCTATCAATCGGAGGATATTTTGTTTGGAGGTTGTTCGTGGGAAGATATTTTGTCAGTTTTCTGATTTGCTGACGAAAGTTTGACATTTCTTGGAACAGCATCTCATTTGGCGTCATTAGTATAGTTATTTGAAGTGGAATATACATTTAGATGCACGTATCTGTGTTCTTTAGTTAAGAGGGTATATGGTTCAAAATTTATGTTGGTAAGTGTAATGTTTTTGTAATGCAGAACCGCAGCTTTATGTTTCTTGGCACTGTAGTTAAAGCCTGTAATTTTGAATAACTGATATTTCTAAAAGGGCTGTTTCTCTCTCTTTCTACCCTCTCACTTTACATTACAGATTCAATATGCTGCATGACAGTAACTTCAAATGTCAGAGTGACATAGTTGCAGGGAAGTACGCTGTAATGGCCCCCACGCTCAACTACCATTCAAGCCCATGGAAATGGTCCAAGTGCAGCCGAAACCAACTCACAGAATTCTTAGAGTAAGTATTTAGCCAGATTGACATCTCTAAACTAGTCTGGATATCCTGCTACAACTTACTTGTTATAGCCTTATGCTTAAAATATCTCCTCCTCCCCTCCCCCTCCTTCCCCTCCTCCCCCCCTCCTCCTCCTCCTCCTCCTCCTCCTCCTCCTCCTCCTCCTCCTCCTCCTCCTCCTCCTCCTCCTACCCTCCTGCTCTTTCTTCTTGGTCCTGCTCCTCCAGCTCCTTTAAAAATTCCTCCTTTTTCTCCTCGTCTACCTCCTCCTTTATCTTTTCCTCCTTATCTTCCTCCTCCCATTCTTCTTCTTCTTCTAATCTTCTTCCTTCCTCTCCCCCTTCTCTCCCCCTCCTCTCCCCTCCATCCATTCTTCTACTTTTCCCTCTGCTTCTTCCTTTGCCACTAGACTATTACCCATAGAGAAAAAAACATATACATGTAGGACTATTCATATGTTACTAGATATAGACATGCAAAAGGTGGTTGTAGCAGAACTCACTACGGTTAAAAGAATGGACCAAAATAAAGAGATTTATAAATATATTGATAACGATATAGATGTGTGTAGTTATATATAGTGACAGAGGGTGATTGAATTTATTAAGAGATGTCATAATTCAGAATTTTATTGGGACATTCCTTGATGTGCCAAGAGCTGTAAATGGATAATGCTGTGTCGGCAGGTTGATGAGGTTTGAACTCTACTTCACATTTGGGAGATATTTCTTTCCTAGGGCGAGAGACGACCCCTATATTTCCTTTTTTATGCCGATTTCTAATGATATAAAAAAATCAGGTGAATTGACACAGCCTCCGAAGCATGGCCCGGTCCATTCACAGTATCCACTAACGCGAGGAAAATGTGTTGGTTTTTATAGCATGGCACAAAAGGTGTAATGAGGTTAAAGATGATTAGGAGGAAGAAATGATGTTCTCTTTTGTTGAGACATCCTCCTGTTTCCTTTTCTTGAGAGCACAAAGCCAAGATCAACATTTGTTGTGGCAGCTTTTCTAGCACGTCATCGTTATGGCTGATTTGCTAAATGCCCTAATGAAGAATTGATTTTTCACCTGTTTGTTTGAGTCATCTGTGGATGGAATGGGGAAAAAAGAGATAAGAATGATGTGTGAGTGACCAAATTGCGGTAATGTGTACACTCAATGACTTTATCGTATAAATGCACTTTGGATAACCTTTCCTGTACTTTTCAAATTTCGTTAGACCCCTAAAAGTTGGAACGAAATCCCATCAAAAGATTGGATGTCACACGCACTCAGTCAAGCGTGGCCGATGTGGATATAAATTTAAGGAAATGACTGGGATATGAAATCCATTGTCACCGGGCCCCAAAGGAGGGATTTGAAATGTAATAATTCCTTATTTTATTCATACCTGATTTTCATTGAGTTTTGTGTGCGACTCGGTGACAATTGCGTGTTGATATTGGGTGATGTTGTTGATGGGCTATAACCCCAGAGGCCTCTTCCCCACAGGGACTTACGATCGGGGGATCAAACAGGAAAATGGTGACACACAGCCCAACGATAGATGCTACAAGCTCCAATCACTCAGATTCATACAATTGCGGCTTTTGGATTCACTTGTCAGCCTTTGTCCCATAAATTGATTCCAAAGTACCCCCAATTCGATGAGTCTTAACAAAAAAAAATCATCACTGTTATTCAAGGTATTTTCATATTTATATTTGTCACTCTTTCTGAAATATGAGAAATTGATGCAGGATCATGTTGCACAATATCTTCCATTATGGAGTCAATTTATGTTCTCATAAATACAGAGATGGGGTTGTAAGCCGTCTACAAAGCGCTATCTTCATCAATGACCCAATTTCCAGCGAGGAATGTCGATATGACCATGACTTCTTGCTCTCAAGTATCTATCAAAGACATCCCCGCAAAATTTCTGCACGAATCTTGTTCGACGATGTCTTACAATAGGAGCTTTTCAATGTATTGCTTCATTCTCAACCCCCCATTCATCATATTCATATGACATCCCCCGTTGAACTTCAGAAAGCAGAGCCGTTCTATTTCGGCCCTATGATTAAACTCTTGCAACCAGAGATCAGAATCTTGTTCGTGAATTCTGAAATGGCAATTTGTTTGGGACTCTTTGGAACCAATTGCCCTGTTTTGTCCTCGAACTTGTTATCTCATGAAAATCTTTTTATGAAAAAGGGTTGGCAATTTTGAACCCACTATGAGAATGAGAATAAATATTTTTGATGATTCTGGTACTGTAGAGATTCTCTCTTTATGAATGGAAAATACATTTTGACTACCAGGACCCATTTTTGGTAATGTTTATAACAGCTATCAATGAAGTACCAGCAAATTAGCAATCACACATTGTAAAAGCATGCAATATTTCATACCCCCCCCCCCCCCCCAAAAAAAAAAAAATGATTTTAATTTTTTCACTTTATGCATAAAGCTAATTTCAAACTGTCATTTGCAGGTACATAACATATTTGAATGTAGATGTTTGTATTAATGATTAATATCAATGTTTTAGTCCTTTTTTCCTGATACAGGACTAGCGATTTGTTAGTTGCTGCTTTTTTAAAACATTTTGACACCTTTTTGTCATGTTATATAGCACTCTGATAGAGATGTAAAATCAAAACCAGATTATGGCATCATTCTGGGTGGTTCAGATAGATTTGATCAAACCATGATGTAGTCGTAAATGGGTGAAGGAATTGGTTTGATGCGAAACCCGGGAATATAATGAATAACCTTTGCTCTCAATTTAACATAATGTCCTGTATGTGTTGTCAAAGATGAGATACCTATCATAAATTTATTAAAAACTTGTTTTAAGTATGGCAGAGGGGAACTGATAAAAGTGCTTGGATTTCTAATTTTCATTTTTTTTACGATGAGCTGTTTTAGATCTAGAAAGTTACCCTATATGGATATGACATTTATCATATTTTCAATCTCCTGCAAGTGTTTAGCTGCCGTAATTTGATAATCTTTGAAACCAACTGTATATTTTGGACCCAAACATAGCTGCTGCTTTATGGAATGTAGCCTGAATGAGATATATGTGTATTGAATTTGTTACATGTCCTGGATCGACCCGATTAAGTCGTCTCGCATGTAATTTAAAGGAAACCTTTTCATGACAGTTGTGTGGGAGACTATTATGACTGCTCAGGGATGTATTTTTGTGTGCTTACATCTGACATGTATTAACTTGGATTGTTTTTAGCGATAGTCATCTGTGCATTAGAGCTGATTTCTCCTGAGGACATCTCAATAGAGAGATAAAGACTTCTCCCTTTCCAGGTCTGATTAGGTTTGAAGTGTTTTGATGGCCGGTGCCGGCAGACAATGACGAAGGAGTTAGTGCTTTGGAGCAACTCGATTTGCAGTATAATTTTGTTTCTATCGAGATGGATAAAATATGATTGAGACCAGTTAACATGGTCTCGAATACGTGAGGGATTGATCGTGATTAGAAGTGATAGGGTACGGTATAGGTGGGCTTGAGCTGGGAGTCCATAATGTGAAGATTGTTTCAGAGCAAGTATGAGATTTTGCTGAATGATCTGGTTTCGTTTCATCTGGGTTTTATTCTCTGAAGTCCGGATTTTTTATCTTGCTCTGGAGAATAGAATGTGAAGATGAAGTGATCAGAGTTGAAGCTACTACCAATGTGAGAGAATGTTGTACATATTGTACCTTATTCAAATCAATCAGCAGAGATTCTTATCCTGAAAAATGGTTTTGATAAGAGAATATTGTTAAAACCATGGTTTAATTGTATAAATGAATATGTATACACTTGATCTTCTTCTAATTTTCAACATTGTAGTTCCAAATTTTAGAATTTAAGCTTCAAAATCTGGTAGAATGAGTCATAAAAAGAAATGAGACATGGTAAGAAAAGCAATAAATCTGTATGAATTCCAACACAATGTGCGAGTAATGTGCAATTTTGTTCATCTTTATCTCCATATTCATCTTTATCTCCTCTATTCTGTAGTCTTGGGTATGGTGAATGCCTATTGGACAAACCGACTGGACCCCGCTCCCTGCCCGTCAGTCATCCCGGAGAGGCGTACAACATCACCCAGCAGTGTGAACTGGTCTTCGGCACAGGGTCAACGCTCTGCACCTACATGGTAAGTACCAAAGTCAAGTTCAGCTTTAAAGATAAACTTGAGTTCTGGTAAAAAAAAAAAAAAAAGAACTCTCACAGAATCAAACTAAACTTGCACTGAATGTTCAAGATTACAAATAAATGTCATTTGCCAAACAATTTTGGTAGAAAATGTATACTGGGTGAATAATGAGCATAGAAAGATAAGGAAATCAAGGTATGTAGGCCCGACACTATTTGTGTAGTCCCATATACATCTTTCTGTGTACAGTGCTTGTTACTTTACCAAGACTGGGCTAAATTCATTATGTATTGATGAACCTTGCAGTACACACCAATACTTACATGCTACATGATCAACTTTTTCTGATCCATTCCACACCTTTTCTTTCACAATGCAATCGCATGACCATGTATTACTCCATGCTGGCTTTAATAAAAGCATATGAATGAGAGAAACGATCAGTGAAAGTTTAAGGGAAATCTGATATTAAAGGATAAGAAAGTTATTAGGTTTTAAACATAGATTCTTCAGATGTTATCAAATAACACACAGTTGGCAACCTCTGATGTATATTACCTTTATATTACCTTTGATGTATATTTCATATGTATTGTAATTTGTAGGTTTATTTGCATTTTCTTTTTGTTTTGTTTAATATGTAATTGTTTATCATTGTATTTTGTTTGTTAAAGACAGAGATTCCAAAGGTAAGCGCTTTATAATAAGCACCGTTTTTATTACTATTATTATTTGATTTACCTTGTTACCTTTTCTCATTTGCTGGGTAATTAATATTAATACCAGTCACTTTCATTTATTAAGAAAGAAATAGTATAGATATAATGACTGCTATGAGAGGAATAGTTGTTTTATAGGCTCAAGGAGATGTTGCATCCTGATATCAACCCGAGTTGTGCCCCCCCCCCCCCTAAAATTTAGAAACCAAAAAATCTGAGATTACATGTAGGCCTACAAAAAAAAAAAATCGAGATCGGCGGTCGTCTAAAATGTAGCGACCAAACTAATCGCACAAAAACTGTATGGTAGCTGCGCTGCGCACAAACTAAGTTCTAACACGTAAACCAAAAGGGATCGCAGCAAAACTATATTCCTGGTACTTGGAATTATAAGGGAATATCCCTCATGAACTATTGACCATTACTGGCATGTTACGGGAATGGCTAAAATCACAACTGCAATTTCGACCAATCAGATGGCTAGATTTCTAAAGAGAGGTATATATAATAAGTCACAACTCTACCCTAGATATATCATGGTGTATTTATTTTTGCATAACTCCAACAAAAATGATTTTGGGAGATTGGAGAGATGATCTCAAGGAAAATCACAATACTACTAACTTGTTTTTGATTGATTAAAATTTTGATAACTTTGGTGTATCTCTATCTAATTTTCCTCAAACCTATTCTGTGATATGACAAGAAACACTTTTTATTGACTGGAAAATTAACTCTTCTTCTTCATTAGCACTACAAGTAGGCCTGGCTTTATCAGCTCGAGTTTGCCAAATAACCGGCTATTTTCAGACTTGGGGTATTATCCCGAAGCTCAAAATTGCGTCTTCACCAGACCGATATGCTCATCACAAACTAGCTCGGACGGGTGCAAAATAGCCCGCTATTTCCCTAATAGCGGGATATTTTGGAAACAAGACCAAGATTTCTTGGGATATTTTCTCGACCTAATATCTCGCTAATTGCAACTGCGGGCTGATGAAGACGCAAATTAGCTGGATAATTTGCTATCGGTATAGTTAAAATAACGGGTTATTTGCCAAACTCGAGCTGATGAAGGCAGACCTAATGAGACTTGATTAGATGTACTGTGAATTGCTGCAAGGTTGTATTAACTGGGCAATCAATCACCAACGCCAGAGGTTTCAGTTCTACCCTGATGAACTATACTGTGAGGCACCAGGCATGAGGCCTGATCTCCAAGAGATTTATGACATAGTCAATTCCATCTGTGATCCCAATATGCAAAGAAAGACATTTATGTTGGGCATAACCAAAACAAATAGTCACAGTGAGTGGTAGATGTGGTGGTAGTTAAATGTTTAAAGGGGTTGTTCGACTTGTACTAACAATATCTTTAAAAAAAAGGGGGTTTATCTAGTCATTTCTAGGATCTGTAACTTAGTTATGACCTTCTATTTACATTTTGAAATTTGATGGTGTGGAGTAAAAGTCTGAGGCCTATGTGCAAGAGACCTGCTTTTTGTCTATCCCTGCATAGATGTGGGATGTTATCCAATTTTAAATTCCATCTCTCAACCTCTCTCTCACACACACTCTCTCTCTCTCTTTATCTCTCTCTCTCTCTTTATCCCCCTCCCTCTCCCCAAGTTGCCTCTCCCCCTCCCCCTCTCTCCCCCTCTCTCCCCCTCTCTCTCTCTCCCTCCCTCTCTCTTTTTCTTTCTCTCTCCCTCTCTCCGTATGTACAACTATATTTGGAGAAGCAATCTTTTATCACACTGATGGATGTGAATAAATAGAGACAGAATCTATTTCCATTCTGATCAAGAACCAACCCAGGTGCTTATCACAGTAATATCAGTCTACTGGAATGGCTACTCTTTTAGCTTTTAGCCGGTTATTTGGAGGCTGTGCATTTCTACATTACCTGATTGAATGTGGAAGTTTAAACTTGAAAAAATATCTAGTTGACTGGTCCAGAGAGTAAAAAGAAATGGAAAGAAAGTGTCTTTTTTCTGGGTACATTGCCTAGATATGTTTGTCATATCGCTGTTAATGCTGTGTTGAAAGTGATCTTTATGGAAGCCTTTCATACAGCAAAATCATTTAGATAATTTATGGCACGTTTAACTCTTGAATATTCATGACACCAGGTATGTGGAAGAAAACAGAAGAAATGCCTTGTGCACTCATGATGCTAGATGCAAGAATTTCTTCCCTCACTTCAGAAACTTTCCCTTTAAGCTGTTGAACTACGCATGTCGGGCAGTCTACTTGTCGTAAAACATGTGCATTAAAAAGTCATGTGCAGCACCCCAGCAGTGTTTGCCCAATTACTGAATGTCAAAACTATCAATTTGCACCCAAGTGCAATATGATGACTGAAAGTTTACATAATACTGAGGGGGTGAGGCAAAGGTTAGGAAAAGTTCCTCAGGATTTGCTGGAAACATTGTCTCACCAGGGAGGGAATGATTAATGGACGTCATTTCTCAAGCAGTAATAATGGGGTAGTTCATCAGTCAAGTGTTTCTTTCCACTAGCTAGGGATTCAAAAAAACTTTCATTTGGAGAAGAAAAAAAGGGGTTCGATGGTAGGACAGAGTGGAGTGGAATGGGATAGGGGAAGAAAGATGAGGAGGAAGGGAAGGAGGGCGGGAAGGAGGGCGGGAGGGAGGGAGAGAAGGAGAAGATATTAAATAACAAGAAATAGGATGGAGTGATAGAACTTGGGGGTCAGGAAGAGTTGATATTGGAGACAGGTTTGTGAAAATATTGGGATGCTGAGGCATCAGCAGGTCGCAAAATATGGGTGAAGGATTCTTGTAAGTTTAGTGGAATCTGAGATAGGTGGGGTCATAGGGAGGAACTGAGGGATAACGATGATGATGATGATGTTGATGAGATAGAGAGAATTATAAGGTATACCAAGTTAGGGAAGGAGGTTGAAGTAGAGGTTAGCTAATACCTGAGCAACTTATACCTTTAAGTTTGTAGTGCACTCCCATCTTTAATACCCCATCCTTGTATTTATGCTAATATTTTCATTTATCCATCCCAGGTGTTATTTAATATGACTTTTATGATGTGTGAGTGACTCTTTGTATGGTGCCAAGCAAACAATCCCCACGTGGTTCACATCATTTATCTAGCACCCAACCAAGGTCATAACTCATTGCACAGGTACAACATTGAGGGAGGTAACATTGGGGAAACATACATCATCCATGTATATATTTGTACAAAGTGTTCATAGACCACCTCATGTGAATTGTAGCCCTGTGAACTTGATGTGATCATCCTGTGATCCCCCTTCAAAAATGTTGATAGTTATACAATTTCCTTTAAAAATTTGATAATATTAGAATCTGCTTGTAGCAGTAGGAAGGCAAGGGGCGTGATGGGAGGGAGGGGGAGGGGGGGTCATCCTGTCTCTTGAACCAGTGACCTTACAGCAGGGAAATTATCTTGTCTATCTCAGACATACATGTAGGTCTACATATTTGGTGTATGATGCAGACCATTCCTTTGGCTTTGCTCTTAGTATGCAATCAGGGTGCTCACATGAGCCTCACTCGGCAAACATGAATACTGGACATGACATGAAATCCGTCTTGATGAAATGCAGGGGGACTTTTATCATGAGTGTCCAAATATTGACATGGCGGCAAGAACAGGGGTTAAAACCTGGTAGGTCCATGGATAGAAACAGGCCAGGAGGAAGCCAAGAAGAGGTGGAGAAAGAGAGAGATTGAGGGAGAAGGAGAGTGAAAGGAAAAGACGTAAACCCTTGAAACTGCTCCAGGGTCTTTAATGTTGTACCTATTGAGGCAGACCCAATTTTTCATTGTAGATGTAGGTTATGTCGTTATACATTCATACTTGATTCAATCAATGGCAATTTTTACCCTCATAGTAATTGGTCGACCAGTTTCTTATGCACTCTGCCCATTGAGAGAGAGAGCGGAAAGGTTTTTTGATTGGATTAAATAGTCTAGTATGCAAGAAAATGAAATTTTAATGGATGATAGACTGTGGAAATATACCTTCGACCCTGAAGATTGTGTATCTTGTGTAGTGAAAAACTTTAATTAGGTTGTATTGTTACTAAGATAATAGATTAGGTAACATACATTGGCCTGCAAGGTAATGGATGGTGTCCCTTGAATTTCACAATTTTCTGGCATTTAATGTTTCAGAGTCAAACTCCTGTGATCTTGAATACATTGTAATGAGTACAGTAATTATACCATGAATCAAAAGTCCTATGATGATGACCTCATGAATTCCCCTCCCCCCTCCTCCCCCTCCTCCCCCTCCTCCCCACCACCCCCTCCTCCCCCTCCTCCCACCCCCCTCCTCCCCCCCTCCTCCTCCCCCCTCCTCCCCCCTCCTCCATCCTTCCCTGGAATCAAACATGGATTCAGCAACGCTCCATCAAAAGTCCAATGATTGATGACCCCTTATTTCCCAACAATGAAGATGGCGTGACAGGTACATCGCAATTGACATAGAGATGGATTGCATTGTTCTCAGAATCATCGGAATGGGATGCTGTACAAGTGAAAGGAATTTGTTCTCCAGTCTCCTTATTACCAGGACTATGATAGAGTGTCCTGTCAAGACACTAATGATCCCTTGGAAACCAGCCTGTACTTCTGTTGCTGTGACAGATATAGAATGCAAGGCTGTTTGAGGTGTCGCCCTACAAGATGTATTGATTGGGAATTGATGGTTAAAGTAGAGATTGTGTCGTAAAGAATTTGTAAATTCCTTTTGTTAATAGCAGAAGATAAATGTTGGTTGTAAATGTGATTATGCTCGATCAAAATTGATTTGCCTCTAAGTGACAGTAGTACGTGATTGCAGAATTTGTCATTTCCATGTACCTAAAATGACACTTTTTGTACAAGTAGTAGTTTATCAAAATTTCTATTTTCCTTCACCTTCTTCATATCATGATTATATTTGGTGCATGTTCCTCTCCACTCTCTCGCTCCCTCTCCCTCTCCCTCTCCCACTTTTTCCTCTTTCTATCTATCTCTCTGTTCTTCTTAAATTTCTATTTTGTGTGTGGCTTTCATCTATGTGAAATATTCCACCCTCCAAAAGAAAAATAGAACCCAAACTGAATTATGGTAAAGTGAGGTTCTGTGCCATCGTAAAATTTTGGCAAAAATCTTGAAAGGGCAATCGGTGTCCATATATCCATCAGAATGCTTCCACATTCTTCTCTTTAAAGTTTGTTGTCTTTTAGTATCCTACCTACGAGGGATAAAGGAAGTGAGGGTGTTCATAACATTGTTTCCATGGAAACAGAGACAATCAATCTTTTGAATGTGAGAGGAGAGTAATCATCACTATCTGATGTTTCACTGTCTCTGACTCATAAGAACATTCTTCCTCTGTTAAGTAATGTGAGATGGTAGACATTTGTTTACACCTCATCTACTTTCCCTTCTCTTATCATGTAAATGGGTTTGGAATGGATGTTGATGTTGAGATCAAAAGTGGTTTGTCTGCTTGTTTTGGGGACTAATCTGTTTTCAGATTTTCACAATTAGTTTATATTTCACATGCTTAACATGTTTTGAAAACAGAGAAGAAGAGAAAGTCAGGAAACATGATGAATAGAACACTGCCTGACAAATGTTTTGCATTTTACAAGGGTCATCCATCTCATAACTCTAGATCTCTATGAAAGATATCTTTGTTCAAACCACTGCATATTGAACAGTCATGCTCAATTTGCTGGATAGGAACCGAAAAACAGAAATGAAGAAAAAACAGTTGTTTTGCTCTTGCCTAAAGATTTCTATAGTAGGACTACAGAACATTTTTTCCCAACAAAAATGCAGAATTTCCATCAAACCAGAAAAAAAACATGGTTTGATTAGATATAATGAAATTGATTTTTTATATTTTACGACTGTATCAACTCATTTGTTGCTACTTTCCACTCATGCTTTGGTCAGGCAGCCTATAACATGCAGACTTTTAGAATACAGCTCTTCTAACATCCCATTGGTGAAAAGTATTTCAGCAAAAACAAGAGCCATGGATGTACCCAACCACTTCTATCCTCTGCCCATCAAAAATATGTCTCTAGCTCAGGAAATATGAAAATTACTGCAACCATTTCACGAACTCTCCCAGGGGTTGTGGGTTACAAATGATTTGATGACCCCAGGTTGACCTTACCCACAATTCAGCAGGGATCTGATTGGCTTGAGGTCAATGACCTTTTGACACTCCTGTAATCTCCAGTATCTTGGTATTTTCTCTCATTCCCTGTCACTCTCCTGGAAAATGAGAAAACTTTTGAATAGATAGCTAAGTTTCCAAATTATGGCACAGTAAATGGCGCATTAATCAATCTCCCTCAGCCCTAAGGCATACAAGATGACATCTGGCCAAGTTGGGCATTAATTTTGCCTCATTTGTGAGGAAAAAATTCCCTTTTCTCTCTCTCTCAACTCAAGCAACGTGGAGTTATTCAGAGGAAGGATCCCAAACTTGAACTGACAGTAATGATAGAGGCACTTTACCTCTTATTTACCCAGAGACAATGCGGGCCCATATCAGACCCAATTCTTTGGTATTTATGCTTGGCAAGACTGTAATTCACCCAATTTTGTGAGCTGACAGTCAAATTTTGGGAAAGCAACGTGTGCAATGAATGACCGGTGTTGAAAGCAGAAGAAGGATAGAACTCTATGGTGATTTCTTTTGGATTGCAAAAGCAAGCAGGCAAGCTGCAAAAGATGATTGAAGGCAATTAAATTTAGCCGGCCCTGAATAATGAATTTTGTGAGATGTTTCTTCTTGTGTCGATGTTTCTCAAGCAGCATGTAATGGTGTAGTTGTCAGTATCAAACATACCTTGATAAGCTGACAGAATGATCAATTATTCCAAGATGGATTTAATTACCAAAGTATTGATATCAGAAATCTATATTGTTGAGAGACAGAAGGTGTTAATAACTTTGTGTTAAAGTATTGAAGTAACATCTTTCTGGCTCTCAACTGAGAACATTCAAGAAACATGAATGATTTCAATGTTTGAACAGATTTCAAGACAATCATACCCAGTTCAGCCAGATACGAGTCATGGTGTTAACTGCATATCCCTCACTATATTTTTATTCTTTATTCATTTCAGAGAACATGTAAAAGGCTATGGTGCACAGGTTATTCAAGAGGTGTTCAGACTGGATGTCGGACACAGCACATGCCATGGGCAGATGGTACACCCTGTGGCAGCCATCATGTAAGTGTGAACACTCTACCCAAATTTGTTGCATTAAATCTCTGATTTGATTTAGGAAACTGAACCCAAATGATTGAAGTTAGTATTTGATTATTCATTATTTAGAAATATCAATTTTGTAATGTTGTGAACAGTCACTAACAGTTGACTAATTCATGATTTATATTTTAGGGTCTGGGATTGTTGTGAAAAAGTTAATGTGCATAATTGTTGTTGTATGGGACTAATTTGTTTTAAGGGCAAGTTTGTTTAAAACATTATTTGGAACAATTCTGATTGTCATTGGATTGACATTTATACATTTTAGAGAGTATTTAAGTAATAAATAGCCTTGATATCTAAAGAGGCTGAAATATATGAAAATTGTGTATCCTTCAACCCCAGCAAATCTGTCACTCGTGATCCCTGCCCTCCAGTGTTCCATTACCATTGTAAATGGATGATGAAGATACCATTAAAACAGTGAGAATGTTAATTTGCCATCAAATAGGACCATCACTTAATAGTAAAAAAAGCATGGTCCTAAGGGGACTACTCTCAGATGGATGTTTCGGAAAGATAGAGGAGGAATTGTCTACGTCAAATCAGCTGTGACCAGCAAAGGCTCATGGGATGTTGGCTCTTGATTTAAACTTTGATCTTTTTAGGGGTTCAAGTGTAGCAATGTGAAACAGTGTGAGAACTGTTTGCTAGGCATGTCAAACATTATTTATACTTTTGATATAATCTTGAATGATGTTTGATACAGCATTGAGCTCAGTGAAAGTTTGATGGGTATCAATGATAGCAAATGTAATGATCTGTTTCATGTCTGATAACGAAGTCTTGAGCTTGACATCAAGTTTGTAGGTGAAGTAAAGCAACCTTGAAATGATCTCTATCATTCTGCATCTAGATCATGAACTTACCATCAAAATGTATGTTTAATGTGCAGATTAAGCATCTATTTTGTTATCAGTGTGAATGAAAATGTTGCACCTTAAAAAAAAAGATAATTTACTCATTCTTCAAAATTAATCAAGTTGTACAAAAAAGAAAGTACTTTTTTATAAACTCAATTGTTTGAGTGTGTAGGTCATCAACATTTATTTTTGTCTCGTAAATCTTTACTATTAAGTGATATTAGTTTTCCAGACTGTTTAAATCTCTTTTGGAAGATCTTCAAAACATGGAATTAAGACTGGAAGACATTGTAAATGTATTTTAGTTGCTTTTGAAAATACAGTTGAAAGCTGCATCAAAAAGTCATCCCCTCCTTTCTTTTCTTTTCTTCCATTAGTGGTGCTCCCATGGTGAGTGTCGAGAAAAGGAGCAACACACAGAGGTGATCGATGGCCAGTGGGGCAAGTGGGGCGAGTACAGCGAGTGCTCCAGGACATGTGGGGGCGGGGTCAAAGAGGCCATGAGGAACTGTGATAACCCTGCCCCAGGGAATGGAGGAAAATACTGCATTGGACGCAGGCTTCGGTTCAGGTCTTGTAGCACACAGGTATATGGTTATAAGTCTGTCAGAATTAGTATAGCAAATTTATATTTAATTTGTGTGAAAATTTTTTCTGAATTGGAAATAGCTCTTTTAGGATGACATTAAAATTCACTCAGTTATGATCAAATTACAAAGCAGTAAATCCTCCATCTTCGTTTCCTGAAATACCGAAATAGAGATAAAAACAGTACAAGACACTTTACTTTTGAATAATAACTTAGCCATGCATGCAATTTTGGAACATTACTTAAATTTGTGCTTATAAAAGATACATACATATTTAAATAATTCATATATATATATATATTCTGCATTCATTAACATTGTTTCTACTACTTTTTCCTTTAGGATTGCCCAGAGGGTTCCCAAGACTTCCGAGAGAAGCAGTGCTCAGAGTTCAACGGCAGCAATCCACCAATCAATGGAGTTCCTCCTAATGTGAGATGGGTACCTAAATATGATGGAGGTGAGAGATCACATCAGTTATCACTTCAGACACACTGCCAAACAGACTCCATATTGACCAACACAATCTTGATAAATCGGAGTAACGTAATTTGTTTGGGGATCGGTCTGCTGTTGGTCTGGTGTCGGTCTTGTTGATGTGACTGGGGTTTTGATTAACTTTTAATGATTTACTTTAGAGCAGAGTACATTAATGTGAATGCAAGCTGCCCTTGGTCACAAATATTTAATGGAAAGAGGATTGAATGTTTGTAAAACAAGGAAATGACGTACAGCATCAGTTTAAGCCTATTCGAAATTTCCAAAGCTTTCCCCTTATTTAATATTACATGGTAGAATAATCATCTTCACAAATTTGTTCATGGCTTGGAGAGGGCAAACAATTAGGGATATCATCATAAAGTTATTCGAACAGGGGGAATCTTAAGGTTTCTCAATAATGACATTTCAAGTTTTCCTCTAGCCGTTCATTTAAAATTATATCGGTTTTGAAAATTTGCAACTGATTCTAGCAAATGCTCTATTACCACTCTTCTACACCACAAGAGAAGTCTGTGTCCCGTTCCACAATAATAGTGTGAATTTTGTACATCGATCGTAGCATATGTTTCAGCCAAACACCAAACTGTTGAAAGAAAGGATAGCTAGCTAGGCCCCTTCCTTTCATGACGTAGCAGTGTTTTCCTCTTTTATTTGGAGATGATCCTCAGCAACAATCGCAAGGACAGTGACACATTTTGTTAGGGTGTGATCAACTTTCGTCTCAGGAAGCTTTTATGGTTTTCGGAGATTACTCCTAATTGGGTATGTTTGATTGACGGGTTATGTGCTGCGTATGTTCTACTGAGGACACATTATCTTTACCCCCTTCCCGTGCCGTAGGCAGCAAAACATGCCCCAGAATTGAAATAGTGTACTACCTGTTTGGACTAAGTATGGCTGTTTTTAGTCTTTCTGAAGCGCTAGGAAGTTTATTGACATAGAGGATATGTTATGCCAAATTTAATGAGAAAACTAATTTTTTTCCTGTTTCATATGAAAACATTACAAGTTGAAATGATGGTAATTTTCCTTCCCGGAATATTCTTTGTATATTTGATATCACCCAAGAAAAGCCAAGTAACTACCATTTACAGAACAATCTTCTCTTTTATTCCATGTCTACAAATTAAGTATTTTTTAAAGGATTATTTAGATGTTCCATCATGTAATGCAATCATACAAATGACATGGTATAATTTGTCAAGGAATATTTTGAGGGAAATAAGTAGATGATTTTACTATAGGGCATTTACTGGTGTAGGTTCTGTCATAATGAGAACTGTTCTACAGTTAAAATAGCCTCGACTGTACATCTATCCAGACAGCCTTTTCATTATAGCACATCAAAGAGGCAGGATCATGATTGTAGGTTCTGTAGTTGTAATTACAGTGTAGAAATTAAGGTGATCGGTCTTGACACTGTGAACAAAGGACTAGGATTAAGTTGCCTTAAATAGTTTAGGTGATCAATCTTGCCCGTCATATCATCCTTGACACTTCGGAGCTAACCGTCTCTATGGGATTAGTCAGGGATTGGTGTGTGATGCTATAGAGCATGATGCATAGGATTATGATGGCCTATCTTGTTAAAAACTTGACAATTTCTTAATAATGGCCTTCACAATGATTAGTCAATTACACTATGGTTTGAGAGTCTTGGAAATGGTTTAAGTGGTTCATTATTTCTCCCTGACCTGACAGCAAATGATTCTTCTTCAGGGCTTAAATAATGTAAGCCTAGGGGGACATTAGAACAGTTTCTAGCCTAATGACTCTGCCAGTTACTGCTGGAAAATTCATAAATGCTTTTTATATCATCTGTTTGGAGCTAAAAGGGCTTTATTGATCTCATATACCGGTACTTGAACACAAAGTTAATGCCCCTATGGCTCTGAATAAAGGATATATTGATTCCAGAAAGGAGCACTAGTAAATAATCATATCAAGTGACTGGATGAATGTAGAAGGACTTTAGGTCCATGTCGTACAGGGCTCAGTTTTCACCTGAATCAACTTTTTTTTTTGTCAAGACGTAGAACTTCCACATTGTTTTCCAGAGATCGACAGTCAAATAGCTACACACCTAACAAAACAAGAAAAATATGGAAGACAAGAAACCGAAAATGGATTTGGAAAGTCAAAGAGTGTTATGGGAATTGGAATCGTCAAACACATCCACAATGAGGGAGGCCCTTCCAATTGATGAAACCATAGCGGAAAACATGTGTTACATGTCATTAAACCTTGGCATCAACATCTTCACCTCCTCAAGAACGCTCTACATCGAGCAGACTTGTTTTCTCCCGTCCTGTGGGGGCTGTTGAACTGCAGAAAGCAGAGCATGTCTTGTGTGGCATGTCTGATGAGGCTTTTCACACTTTGCTAATGTAGAGCGGATAGTGTAAAAAAGGCTGCCTTCAAATGTGGATTTGTGGTTATGCATTTGTAGCATTGATGAAGAGACAATCCAGCTCTCTATTTGAATGTATGCTTTTTTGTGCGATTCAAAGAAAGAACTCTGAAATTGCATGAAATGAAATGAAATTTGAAAAAAATTATATGAAATCTCACAGATATAGAGTATTGATTTATAAAACACCAATAACATAAAAACAAATAAACAAAACCAATGCTTTCATACATCAGTGACCTACATAATCCAAAGGGAATAAATCAAGTATAGGACTGAAGTCTTGACAGAATCGGACAACAAAAATAAACTCTAAAAGACACATAGGCATCAATTCGGTAGCAGGTCAGTGTACACTATATATAATTGTCTGAATGCACCCTTAGTGCAATCAGAGCCTGAACCAAACAGGTGTCTTTTGTAATGGGTTACTCGTGCCAAGGGTCCTTAGTAAAAGTCACTGATTTTCATAGTTTGCTTCATTTGTTTACTATTGAATATGTGTGGGCATACCAAATATAGAAAAAAGAAAAAAAAGGAAACTAGTCATTTTGGAAGAATTGTTTCCTTGTTGACAGAAACATCCAATACTGCTGCTCTAGAGAACAATTTAGACGTGTTTGTGACCTCATGGTAGAGGTCATAAAGGTCATCTTAAAAGTGATGTAGACATGGATTGAATAGAGGGCCGCCAAGAGACAAGTTTCATATGTTGCAAAGTAGTTTTCCTAGATTTCTATTTTTGTTGCTCATAGCACAAGCTGATATTATATCGTCATGTTTGATCAAATAATGTCACTGTAGGAGATTGAATGTGATGACTAATGCATTTTGAGAGCACAAGTAGTTAAAGTTTGATTTGTTTCTTTTTCTTTTTTTTACCCTTTGTCTATTATTAAGACCTGGATATTTCATTATTTCTAGGCACTATAGATTCAATGTTAACCAGCTCACAGAGTCAATTACAGAACGTTTTCTTTATTTCTTGTCCCTAATATCAATGATTGTCTGAAATATAAATGTTTTTTCTTTCAAAACTACTGATAAAAAATAATGTAAAGTCAGTTCCATCTAATGGTATAATCTACTTTCTTTCTTTTCTTTTCTTTGTAGTACAACTCCATGACAGATGTAAACTTTACTGCCGTGTTAGCCATTCCAGCGCGTACTATGAACTGAAGAAAAAGGTTAGGGATGGGACTAAGTGTGATCCTGATACTGATGATATATGTGTACAAGGACAGTGTAGGGTAAGTTTTCCTAAAGGACTACCTTTATTTTTTTGCAGGTCTATTTTCATAAGTTTAGGTTGAGAAGTTGACGTTTATTCGATGTCAAAATCGATGGTCTCTCTTTGTACACTGAAATTTATTTTTGATTTTAATCATTTGTTTGATTGATTTGCAACAAATTTACATTCTCAAGATATTTTGTTGTTCATCCTTTTTTTTAAATTCAATTCTCTATTATCATCTTCTGAATGGAAAAGTTTTCTTTTTAAGGCAAATTTGAGAAAAGTCAGCTAATTTCTAAATAAAATTGAGCTTTTTAATTAACTAATTCATTGAAATGAGTATTCAATAAATATATTGTCACTTACATTGTAATAATCAGAAGATGACATGGGAAATATGATGTCTTCCCCTTTTCCTTCATTTAATTATGTCTTTAGAAGATGTTGATATCCACTAAATGCCATTTTACATCCATTTCAAATACATTTTTGTATTACAGGTAGTTGGATAAAATACAGTTTATAAATACAATTATTTTTTACATAGCACAAACTTATATTTAAATATTGATCAGCGTTTCATACAGTATATGAAGTCAAATATATTGATGAGAATGAAAATAGAATGAATAAAATTTAATTTAAATAACACCTTAATGACAACATTCTGATGTATTCCAATAATTTCAGCAAGCCGGTTGTGACCATGTATTGAGCTCCAACGCCAAGCGAGACGAATGCGGAGTGTGTGGGGGAGATAACTCAGCGTGTAGGAGGGAGAGAAGAACGTATAATCATGTCAAACATGGTAGGTCATCAACAATAAATCTGCTGACTACTGAATTCTGTTATTCCCATAGGCATAGTACAGGAATAAGCCGGCCCCCATAGGCTATGGGTTAAAGGGAAATCAAGCCTTGATAGCAAACTACTCTAGAGGACAGCAGAGAAATTAGAGAAGTAGACTGGTGAAATTGAATGAAATCAGACAAAATATGAGAAAGTTATGAATTTGTGTAAGTTGTATTCACTTTAAGGAATTCAGGAATTTTGGGATTCCAACACTTTAGAGGGGCTTGAAGATCACTGTAGTTCTGTTTTTTAGTTTAATTCATGCAAGATCTACTTATTATTTAGTAACCATAGAAGATCTGAGAGCATCTGGCCTCACCCATGTGGATGCTGCAGACCAGGAACCTGTTTCACAAAGCCTTTTTTAATGACAAATAACAAAAATCAGTGACAATTCTGCTGATAACCAATCAGAAGCAAAGATTTCACTAGCATATATAAAACAAAAAATGTCATTTGTCACTGATGAAAAGTTTTGTGAAATGGGGCCCAGAAGACTAGGAGAGGGATCGTAAGGAAAATGAAATGTCTAACCCCGCAATGTGGGGAAAAAGAACGGACGCCTAATGATGATGATGATGGACAATGAACACCAAATCAAAAAAGATTTCATTTCTAGTTTTATATCCCAGGTTAAAAACTGCTCTTGTTTAGATGAATCTCATATTTCTCTTTTCTCTCTCTCTTTATTTCAGGATATACAAAAATAATCACTATACCATCAGGATCAACACAAATTGAAATAAAACAGTATTCATTTAATGGCAACGCAGAGGATGATAATTATCTTGGTAAGTGAAACAAAATATTATTGTAATTGGCGTATAATCAAAAACTGTGTGCCCTGTTTTATACAGTGGATATAGCAAAATATTTTATTAGTTGGTCAATATTTGGTAGCATTGGATAATATGGAACCTTGCAAAGAGAACCTGCAAGCAGTTTTAATCTCTATTAAAGAGATTAAGAGGTAGATATATCTTAAGATTTGTATGATGTAGATATGTCATGAAGTATCACTATGCATTCACATGAATTGATATTACTGGTAATTGGTACAACATTTTTTGTATAATTTAACAAAACCGTACTAATTTCAATCATTTATTTCTTTTCCCTCTACAGCCTTATCCAATGACCAGGATCAATTTATTCTCAATGGTAATTTTATAGTCAGCATGTATGCCAGAGAGATCCATATAAACAAAACTGTACTACAATATAGTGGTTCAAGCAGAGAGGTAGAGACCATCATTAGCAACGACAAAATACAGAGGGCAATTAATTTATATGTGAGTATATTTGGTAACAGTCTGAAATGGCATAAATATTCTCAAAAAAGAATGAAACACTGATAACACCAAAAAACAACAACGTTTAACTCTTGATTCTTCAGCATTGAAAGAAAAGTATGATGTGTTTTGTTTGCAATATAACATTAAAAGTCTAAATAGACTGACACGATGATTTTATAATTTTAGTTATTGAATCGTTACAAGATTGATTGTTGTCCTCCAATGTCTGCCAATTTAAGTACCTTTTGATATAATGGTTACATTACTTTCAAGTGGCTAGAACAACTGTTCCATTTGAACAACAGACCTTTGTTTTGCAAAACAAAATATTAATACATTTTGTTGGTTGTTAGCAAATTAATTGTAGAATTTTAGCAATTGCTATCCGGAATATGTTTTATGTAAGATTTAAACCAAAGCAATGAATTGATGGTTACATTAATACACATGCATTCAAGTCAAAACTGAATTAATGATTTACAATGATGATTGATTTATCTTTTTACCTAGATTTTATCTGTAGGTGATCTAAATCCACCCAATGTGTCATATTCCTTCAACGTGCCACACACGAACTTTCCGATCTATTTATGGGATCGATCGGGGCCATGGACAGAATGTGATAGAGACTGTTATGGTATGTACATGTACAAGATCAGCTAAGTAACGTACATTCTTATCATCATCAATTTATTGACGACATTTTATGATGTGGTAGTAGGTTGCTATGTGAACAAAAGCACACAAATTAATTTATTAGGACTGTAGTCGAAAACATCTGTGTAGGTTGTGTCAAACTTTTTAAAGAGAGGATTTCAAACTTACAGCAGTATAAGAATTGTATTTTCAGAAAATATAGAAGGAACCAGGATTATACCGGTACTGTATATTCACTACTGTGGCATTGGCTATAAGAATGAATGTGTTTGAGAGAAGGAAAAAAATAAAAACGATAGGACCAGTCAATGCTTTGTACTGATTAGTATTAGATAGTTTATTAAGTTTGACTCTGTATACTCAAAGGAAATATGTCAAGAGTAATAGAAAGGAGGTACAGTGTATAGGAAAGTTTACACCACGTCTTTCAGGGGCGACTGCTCCCTGGACAATCTCTTGTAGCAACCAAATTTCTCAATCTTGGACCAATCACTGTCCCTAATCCCATTCTTAACCCTAACACTAAATATTGGCAACCCTAACGCTAACCCTATCTCTTTTAAAGCCCCACTGTCCTACTTGTAGCTACTTGCTCCCTCTATATAGAAAACTTCCCCAATCGGTGCCTGTTGGTCCCCCATGATCCTCTTTGTCTTATGTTAGTTGAGAGCTGAGTTAATGAGATAGCCACCTGTCAGTGACCTTGCTGTGTGGTCTAATCCACTCTGGCCCAGTAGTATCGACGGTCTTTAAGAAATAGAGTCTGGAGCAGATATTGGATCATCTTATGCAGGCGTCACTCTGTGGCCTGGACCCCCCCTCCTCAGGTCATCACCTTTCTTCACCTGAGCCAATTATTTGTAACCTCAGGGTTTCACCATCACTTCATGTGCTTTACAAAAAACAAAGGCAAAGCATCACTCTTATCAGCAAATGTGTTAGTCCAGGCTTCACCCTTTGAATTATTTGCATAGGTGATGCTTCACTTTTGTCAGTTTTACATAGGTGAGGCTTCACTTGTGTCAGTTTTCCATAGGTGAGGCTTCACTTTTGTAAGTTTTCGGCCGGTCTGAAGCTTCACCACTGTTTCACCATACTGGCCATTTGCATAGTTCAAGCTTCACCACTGTTTCACCATATTGTGGAATACGTCAACATTGAAATCTCGCGAAAATATAGGCTAAGTTTTATGCACAGATTTCGTTAATAATCAATCGTAAAACAGGGTCGGAGTAGTACCGTCTCAAAATGATCGGAAAACTCTGAACTTTCTATTTTTTTTCAACTCACCTCGCAAAAACTTGGGGCCAAAACTTGGCACGATCTGCGCTGCGCATGCTGGGTACAATACCGACAGCTCGTAGGCTACTAGTCTCGTTTCCAGACTTGAGGCTGGCCTTTCAGGCACGTATACTGCGAATACTCACGCAACTAGTTATGTGTAGGAGACTAGTAGACTACTCGAAAACGATCTCGTGAAATCTCAAAATCAGTTTCGCTGGAGAAAAGTTCGGTGACCTCAGGACGATCACTCTGCGAGTGCATGAGTGACCGGAATAAAAATTAAATAGTTGTTTTGAAACGCACGATTTCGACATGATTTCGACATATTTTCGACGCGACCGGTAGTGGCTTCGATGTCACATCACCTGAACAAACAAGGCGACCGATTGGATTCGATGTCACATCACCAGAAAAAACAAATTACTCGTCAAAGCTTCACACATTTCATCAATTTGTATAGTAAAGCTTCACCCAATGAAGAAAAACGAACGTTAGGACTTCACTACAACAACAAATAGGTCAGGGTCAGGCTTAGGCGTCGAGTCGACGTCGATATTTGGCGACCTCTGAGGAGGGTGGGTCCAGGCCACAGAGTGACCCTTGCATTAATGAAATCTAAAGGAAAGTAAAGGTTGATTGAAAAATATCATCAAAATTTAAGATATCTTCTAGCACGGTTGTCCACTCAATCCTGAATTTACCTTCTCTCCCTTGCTTATATCTTTGTAGGAATGAAGCGAAGGGTTATCCGATGCATGGATGCTAATGATAACAGAGTAGTAGATGACTCCATGTGTGAAGGTCCAAGGCCCACTGATCCTATTGAAGAAGAATGCAATACAAGATGTATAGTTCGGTAAGAAATTTGTCTCGTACTCCCCGGAATTCACACAGAAAGATGAATGAATTAATGGTTTAAACCCATCAATTAAAACCTTTGTAAGTGAAGTGCGCTTGTGACCTTGTTTAGTGAATGGTTATGTTCTCATGAAGATAACATTTTATTTGAATTTCCAAAGAAGAGATTATGATGATCTCGAACTAAATATTGATTTAGAGAATAAAACGATATATATATATAAAAACCTAACCTAAACCTAAATTGGGACACCCTGAAATATGATAATGCTGTATTTTCCCAGAAATTTTTGCAACGTGTATTTGTTTTAATATTTTGATGCATATTGGCTTGTATTGTGCCCTTACTGATAATGATAATAACAATAATTTTATTTAAAAAATGCTCATCAGATTCATACAAAGTCTTTCAAAGCCAGAAGAACATGTAGAAAATGAAAGTTCCAGAAAGTTTTGTATATCCTTTTTCTTCTTCCATTATTCTGGAAAAAACTTACCATTTGAAGTCAGGTAATCACCATTCGTGAATATCTTTAAATAAAAACTGAAAGCACATCTTTTCAATCAACTAAAATCTAAGCATATCTGGAGCTTTTGTAGCGCAGTAGAATATATACCTTGATGTTGGATAGTTTCTGCGCTCTATAAATGTATTATTATTATTATTACTATTATTATTATTATTATTATTATTATTATTATTCATTTTCTTTCTAGTTTATCTAAGCAATTTATAATGAAGTTGGATTGCCCTTGAAGTAGTCACTTTTATAATGACCATCACTGCTAATATTCCCCCCCCTCATTAGATGGCACGTCATGAGAGAATCTGAATGCAACGAAGAGTGTAAGAAAACCAGATTGATCAAATGCATCAAAAAGAAGAGAAAAGGAGAAGAATACTCTCAGGTTACGGATGGATACTGTAATGCTGCAGAGCGCCCTCCTGAGACGATCGATTGCCAGGATTCATGCAGAACTAGTCACTACAGATGGGAGTACTCGTTATGGTCACATGTAAGTACAGTGGTTAGTGGTGGTTATTGTACCTGACTGCTAAGAAAGCATAAATGCTTGTTAGTAAGCGACCAGAGGACCGACGGCTTTAGGTCCTCTCCGAGAGACCTGGTAATGAGGATTAATGCCTTACCAAAGGGCACTAGCCCATCGCCTTGGTTTTGAACCCGGGTCGCCAGATTATGAGACCAGTGCTTTACCAACTGAGCTATCGTGCCTCCTTGTGAAACCTGTCTTTAAAGACCACCCAAAGGAGACAAGACAAGACAAGTGTTTTTTACAGACAGGTGGTCTTTATATACAGGTTCCTTTAGTACATTTTTCAATGAGAAACCATTTTCAAGGGAAACAAAAAATGTGGCCTTTGTAGACAGGTGGTCGCTAAACCAGGTTTGACTTTACATGTATATCTAGTTGCATGACAATAATGCTACTGTTATTAGAGGACATATTTGGATTTTCATTAAAAAAGATTGAAAAGTGGGGTTAATCGTGATTTTAAAAAAATTGTTTGGATGTTTACACTACCTGACTCAATAGATAAACAAGGATAAAGGATGTCTCTTTCATGTTTTGCTTCAACAATCAATATTGCATTATCATCATTTTATTATCTCTTTCTCGTTTCGTAGATTTTCATACATTATTTACTGATGTCTTAACATTGCAAAACCCCTTCTTAGATAAACGAATTTTGTTTAAAATTGTTCACTTGTGAGGCAATAATAATCAATCCGATTGAAATTAAATCTCTTAAATGTTTATATTGATGAGATCAAAAGAAAACATAATCATTGTGTAGTCCCTTATGCATTTTCATTGTTTGGTATCTTTATCTAAGGATAAGTGACAGATTTTGCATACAGGTATCTTGTATGATTGGTGTATTTTTTGGCAGTTACCACATCATTTGAGAAAGAGATATTAGGTAGACTCTGAGTGGTGGAGTGTTTTTTTGATTGATGAGGATTCCCAATAAGTTTTGGATGTATCCGTAGACCTTCAAATTAAAAACTTATCGGCCTTCCTGTTTGCTTCCTTTGACAGTGTTCAAGATCATGCAATACAGGCACAAGATCCAGGGGGGCATCGTGTCGTTACGGTGAGGGCTACATCGTCGATAACAGATACTGTGATCCATCGTTACTTCACACAGTAGAGGACTGTAGCACGCACGGATGCCCAGAATGGTCAGCGCTAGAATGGAGTGCAGTAAGTCATGTTTATAATTTAAATACGATTTGAAGAAAAAGAATCTGTGCATACTGTTGCTACAGTGTAATTCGAGAAGATATTGAGAAATTAAGTGTGTTTACTGGGAAACATACTGTAGTTACAATATGACAATGTGACAATTGCACAACAGCATAGAAGATAGAGATCTTGACTATTACAAAAAACAAAATCAAAAGTAATGTGGGATTTACCGCCTCTGGCACTAAATCTTTCTTGTTCATTTTTCTTATCGACTTGTCCACATGTTATACATTAAAAGAAAATTAAGTATTACCTATATGCATAAAGTTCAGTGCCAAGATGTTATGACACTACATTACATGTTATGACTTAATCACCAGTTGCTATGTCAGGAAAGCCACTGAATATGGAATCAGAAGCAGTTGTGCTGATTCGTGTATGCCTGCCATTGCAGTTCATGCTTTGAATCATCTATACTCTGGGTACTTTCCAAACTATTTTAAGCCAGAAGGATATTAACTGTGTTTAAAAAAGTATATAGTTAAGCCTGTCTGGCTCTCACCGCATAATATTTATTTCTGAATTCTATGTGCGTCGGACAACTTTCAAATTTGTCAGTTTTCAAAGCTCCTCATCATTTTGTCTCTTGTATTCTTGTCAGTGTTCAGTGACATGTGGTATAGGTGAAGAACTCCGAGAGGTTTCTTGCTATCAGGAAGGGACCAAGGTGGATTCAAGGCTCTGTGACAGTCTCACAAAACCTGATGCCAGACAGAGATGTGAGCAGAAACGCTGCCCTCACTGGGCACCTGGACAATGGGAATCGGTAAGGGTTTTGAAAAAATAGGAATGTTTCCAAAAAAATTTATAGAGGTGCTTCATCACTGTTTAAGCCTTTGAATGTTATGGGCTTACACTTTCTTTTGACCAGTGATACATTTTTGTTCCTCAAGACTGGCAAGTTTATATCTATAGAAGATATGTCATGCTCAATGTAAACATGAATCTAAGAATCTGGATGGCAAATCCTGCTTAAGAACTTTTCTTCCCTAAAAAAGGAAAGAGTTGCTTGCATTTTTGAATTTTCTGTCTTAAGAATATATGTTATACCTAATTTTGATACTAATCCAAGAATCAAATCTAAAAATTTAACCCTAGGAAGTTAATATATGACAAATCTTTAACGGTACATTAAAATGAAGTGATTAAAACTTGGAAAGAACCTCACTGGAGTTTTTTTAAAGAAATGCTGATTTCTTTTTCCCCCTTCATATTTCAGTTGCATGATGTGACCAAATATTGCCCTCATAATCAAAGCATTTCAAAAATACATACAATTTAAAATGTCAGAGAGCCTGTTTATAATACTACTTTATATATTTGGGTAAATTAATGAGGTATTTCAGGATCTCAATTTTAGGAGAGATGTGATTAGTTTTTTGGTTACTGGGCTAAATGTACAACCTGTTTCCATATTTCAATGCAGTGCTCTGTAACCTGTGGCAGTGGATACCAGCGGCGAACCGTCGGTTGTCGAACCTTCGACGGCCAATGGCTGGACGAATCAGAATGTAGCGCTGGGGCCAAGCCCATCGTAGAACAGGAGTGCAAGCTCCCTGATTGTCCCATCCCCACCACCACCACCGCCGCTCCTACTACCACCGAAGCTACGACTCAGCCCAGCAGAGAGATCATCACCATGCCGGTGTTTGATGAGATTGTGGACAGGGGGAATCCTGGTATTTCTCCTGCAGCCCGGAGGAGGATCTTCAGGAGCCAATGGAGGACAGGAGCATGGACACCAGTAAGTTTTTATAGGAAACAAACATTTTGTATATTACATAGGACATTCTTGAAAATGAAACTTACAAGAACAAAAATTTAAATTTACATTAAGCAGGTTTGTAATAATAGCAAACTTGTACATTACAGGAGATAAGAAATATATACAAGAAATATCTGATGGTTTCATTTTGCTATCAGAATTTGCAAACAAGAAGGAATGTAATTAACTATAAAGTCAGTGGTTGTGCAGAAGTTCAGCCTAAAACAGTTTCCTATTGGAAGATGAAGATGTTTGCTTTTTCTCATTAAATATATTGAATATGAAAAGTGGTATGAGTGAAAGGTTAAGAACGAATTTAAGAAACATAGATGTACTCCTTAAACGCAGAAAATACCTACATTTCATAAATTATAGATCTTTAAAAAAATCGAATTTAAGCTGGAGAAGTTTTGCTATGACAACTTAAAGATAATTCAAGTTAACAAAATCATCAACGAAACAAAATGTTGAAAATAAAACAAAAATAATAATGTCTTCCCCCCCCCCCCCCCCTCCCCCCATTTTTTTCCAGTGTTCGATGACTTGTGGACCGGGCATCAGGGAAAGATATGTGAGTTGCCGTGACGGCTTTGGCAACATTGACAATACAGACTGCGACCCTGACCTTCGACCTCCGTCCATGGAGATGTGTGAGCTCAAGTCTTGCCCCCATTGGAGGACAGGGGACTGGAGAGAGGTGAGTTCTCAAAAAATGGATTTCTAAGATAAGCAGTTGATGTTATACAAAAGTCCTTTAAAAAATTTAGAGAGGATTCAGGATAACTTTTTTTTGAATTCTTAGCCTCCCTGTAAGATCCTTCCCAATTCCCAAGTAGGTAATGTATTTAGTATATCAATTTCTCTCCTCTGCCTCTTTCTGTAGGTGTTAATGAAGTTTTTTTATCACACGTGATATAAAATCTAATCATCCCATTGACTGAAACTAGAATGTTAAATGTTGCTAAAATTTCTCCTTTTTGGCCTTATGATTTTGACTTACTATATTGAACCTCCCCTCTCCCCCATAAAGCATTTAATTTTTGAAAATAAAAATAAAAATAGAAGAAAGACGTCGAGTTTAAGAGAATGCAATAGTGTTCTGTAAAATTGCTGTTTCCCCTTTAGAAAAGATGTGAAATTAGCAAAGTTGTTAATATGTTATTGTGTGCAAAATTTTCCCTAATGACATCTGGGATTTGCTAGATGCTCCATCAGTTTTCTGATCAAAATTGTTTTTTGCTTCTTATTAACAGTGTCCAGTCTCCTGTGGGGAAGGAGTGACGACACGTTACGTCGCCTGTGTTTACAACGATGACACAATTACATCCAATTCCGAGTGTGATCCTGAGATCAAACCAGGCAGAGAACACTCCTGCAATGGCCAAGATTGTCCTACCAATGGACCAAGAGGGCGCACTTTACATGATAATCATGACAATAGGATTGGTGCAAGGCACAGCTGGAGGACAAGCACATGGAGTACAGTGAGTACTTAATGTCTCTCTCAAGTTCCATTTCATTAATATGGTGATCTCCTCAGTATGACATAGACCCCTGTTACACATACGTCTGAAAGTGGACTGAGGCCGGCCCCGGAGTCGGCTCGACGTATGTGTAACACCAACTTTTTTTGAAAAGCCGGACTGAGGCCAGGTGGACTCAGTCCACCTCTGGATGTGGTTTGAGGCCGGCCTCAGTCCCGCAATCGGTAAGTGTAACACCAAAGTGGACTCGGGGCCGGCTTATAAGCGGAAGTGACGTAACCTGTCATCATTATCAACATAATACATCGGGCGCGCTTGCCACCTTCTCATATGTTATTCTTTGTTTTTATCATTCTATCACTCTCTCTTTCTGTCTTTCTTATTTTATTCTTTGTCTTTATCATTCTATCACTCCCTCTTTCTGTCTTTCCTTATGTTATTCTTTGTTTTTATCATTCTATCGCTTTCTCTTTCTGTCTTTCCTTATGTTATTCTTTGTTTCTTCCTTCTATAACCTTCTCTTTATGTCTTTCCTCATGTTATTCTTTGTTTCTTCCTTCTTTCATCTTCTCTTATGTTATTCTTTGTTATTATCAAACTTTCTCTTTCTGTCTTTTCTTATGTTATCCTTTGTTTCTTCCTTCTTTCATCTTGTCTTATGTTATTCTTTGTTTTTATCACACTTTCTCTTTCTGTCTCTCCTTATGTTATTCTTTGTTTCTTCCTTCTTTCATCTTCTCTTATGTTATTCTTTGTTTTTATCACACTTTCTCTTTCTGTCTTTCCTTATGTTATTCTTTGTTTCTTCCTTCTTTCATCTTCTCTTATGTTATTCTTTGTTTTTATCACACTTTCTCTTTCTGTCTTTCCTTATGTTATTCTTTGTTTCTTCCTTCTTTCATCTTCTCTTATGTTATTCTTTTTTTTTATTATTCTATCACTCTCTTTTTCTGTCTTTCCTTATGTTATTCTTTGTTTCTTCCTTCTTTCATCTTCTCTTATGTTATTCTTTGTTTTTATCACACTTTCTCTTTCTGTCTTTCCTTATGTTATTCTTTGTTTCTTCCTTCTTTCATCTTCTCTTATGTTATTCTTTGTTTTTATCACACTTTCTCTTTCTGTCTTTCCTTATGTTATTCTTTGTTTCTTCCTTCTTTCATCTTCTCTTATGTTATTCTTTGTTTTTATCATTCTATCACTCTCTTTTTCTGTCTTTCCTTATGTTATTCTTTGTTTCTTCCTTCTTTCATCTTCTCTTATGTTATTCTTTGTTTTTATCACACTTTCTCTTTCAGTCTTTCCTTATGTTATTCTTTGTTTCTTCCTTCTTTCATCTTCTCTTATGTTATTCTTTGTTTTTATCACACTTTCTCTTTCTGTCTTTCCTTATGTTATTCTTTGTTTCTTCCTTCTTTCATCTTCTCTTATGTTATTCTTTGTTTTTATCACACTTTCTCTTTCTGTCTTTCCTTATGTTATTCTTTGTTTCTTCCTTCTTTCATCTTCTCTTATGTTATTCTTTGTTTTTATCATTCTATCACTCTCTTTTTCTGTCTTTCCTTATGTTATTCTTTGTTTCTTCCTTCTTTCATCTTCTCTTATGTTATTCTTTGTTTTTATCATTCTATCACTCTCTTTTTCTGTCTTTCCTTTTTTTTTATTCTTTGTTTTTATCATTCTATCACTTTCTCTTTCTGTCTTTCCTTATGTTATTCTTTGTTTCTTCCTTCTATTACCTTCTTTTATGTTATTCTTTGTTTTTATCATTCTATCACTTTCTCTTTCTGTCTTTCTGGAGTCCGCCCCAACATCAGCTCGTGAAAAGGCGACGTGAGGCCGGCCTATGTGTAGACGCAAAATTGCGGGCCCGAGATCATGTGTAACAGGGGTTTGATGATCTCGAGGCGGCTTCAAATTGCAGGTGTGAGGCCGCCTCCAGGGCCCGCTTTAAAAGCTGACGCATGTGTAACAGGGGTCTTAGAGTTCAGTTTAGTCCTATAAATAGCTCTTGATGTGCCGCATTGTCGAAAAAACGGCTATTGATGTGGAAATGTGGAAACTATTTGTACTTTTGATTTATTATTATTGTTGTTTCAATGCATAATAAACCATTTCCAGCCATAATGATGAACATGTGAACAATTTTGATTCCATCCATAATACATGTAGGTAGCAGTAATTTGGAAGAAAATTAAAATTAAAAAAAGAAAAACTGAATTTTGTATATTTATGGAAATACACAAGAGTAAATATTACATTGTGACAAAGAAAAGTTCCAATGATGAAAATCTATCCAAGACATTAATTGTTTTCTAGTTGCTAAGTCCTGAACTTCTCTTGAAGACATTATCCACAGTATCCATCTTTAATTTGTTGTCCTGCTCTTTACACACCTACAGTGCAGTGTTTCGTGCGGCGAGGGGTCGAGGCAACGCAGGGTGGAATGCCTGGACGACAACAACAGGATATCATCGTACTGCGACCAGACCTCCAGACCAACTGAAGCCGAGTCTTGTGAGGTGGAGCCCTGCCCCTCCTGGGACTACGGAGAATGGGGTCAGGTGAGTTTGCTGTGCATGGAGGAACTGAGAGGGGGGAGGGGAAGGGCAGGGGGGATTTCCCTGTGGTCATAGAGGAAGGTCGTTGGTTGACTTATCAAGGCCCTTGTTCTGCCCAGAGCCATGCTAGGTCGAGCAATTGCAAAAAGTGTCTGTATAGTTCATCAGTTATTTTATTAATGTTAGTTTGGTAGTTATGGTTGACAAAACTTTAAAATTATATTTAAAAAAAATATAATCAAGGTAATATCCTTAATAGAGTTTTTTTAAGGCTTATGATTTCATTCTGTCCTTTATTTGATTTTATATGTGTACTGACTTTAAAAAACCCAACTCTATTTAATAGTGTAAATTCATTTTCTTTTAATGCGAATCACACATCCACATGGCTTCCAGCTATCTTTGAAATTGGGGAAAACCTGGAAAATGAGTTCCCTTTTCTTGTGTTGGAATTATTCTTTAATCTCAAGTCTAAACAGTATTTCTTCTAGATGATTGCCTACGGTAGCTCTTAGTGTGTAAAATGCCCTTAAAACTGGGAAACTCTATCAAGTGAAAATCAGGGAATCTTGTTTTCACAAAATGCTACGAATCCTCATCGTTAAAAGCGATTATGTGTTTGATCTAATTGTTTTTCCTTCTCTCTGTGTCTACAGTGCTCCAGAACTTGTAATGGAGGAGTCCAATCAAGGGTCGTAAAGTGCAGGAGGAGAAATGGCCAAACTGTATCAGACAGCCGGTGTGACCATAGGAAACCAGAGAATTCCACCACTTGCAATACTCAAAGGTGCCGGCCACGTTGGCATACAGGAACATACTCATCGGTAAATTGAAATGCCTCTAATTTTCTCACAAGTCTATCTCTGTTCTCATTGCCCCTCTCCTTTTATTTCGATCAGATTTTTTTGTTTAATTGATTAATAGCTGCATTCATGTGACGGTGTTTAGAACAAATAGCACTGAAACTTATTGTATTAAAAATGTTATGGTATTAAGTCATACACAGTCATATGGATCACAATGTATGTGCTCCGTTGTAGTGACCATACTCTCTGTGGACTTTTTCAAAAATAATTAAAATTGTTATCTTGCTCTTTCTGCATTGTTTTTTACACATAAATATGTTTTGAGTATGTGGGGTGCAGTACATAGCAGTATTTTGACAATGAACTCAAGCTCTGTTTTGAATGAACTGTTCTCATGGGCAATATACATATGAAAACTGGATATTGTCTAAGACTAACAGGCATATATTTGTCAACTTGAGAAGGCAGGGTTGATAAAGTGCATTGCAGAATACATACAATCTGTTTCAGGTTAAACTTGAATGCTGCTGTAGAAAGCAATCTTGTATGTTTTGTTTCTGCATGAAAGTCATCTCTTGGAAAAGGTTTTCGCAGATGGATTTTAACAGTAACATCAATGCTGATATAGAACCTCAAAGCTGCTCTGAATATATCTTTTGTATTTTTATGAATGGCATGGTGTCAATATGTACCTCATTACCTTGTATTCATCATGGCAACATGGTCTACAAGCACAGAAACAACCTCAAACAACTATGTGTCGACTACAGTGTTCTTGTACTTATCTTCTTGTTCTTCCTCACCTCCTGTGATGTGACATGTGCATCAAAGACAAATATCAATGCATATCACATGACTACCTCTTTTTGCTACCTCCTGCTATGGACAGGAAGTTGTAAGAGTTCTTCAGCAGGCTCTGCTTAGAGAAAGTTTGAATTTCTACTCACTGAAATTTGTTTACTTGCTTTAGTCATTCAGTGAGGTTAGTCTGTCAAAATAGGTGCTAAAGAAATGTGTTTGGAGATTGGTCAACCCAAATATAAATGAAGATGAAAGCTGAATGATTCACTTTTTTTTGGCATACCAAAATATCACAATGTTAATGAGAACATTTTTTATTTAGATTAACACAGTTGATTATGCTAAATCTTTAAGGCACATATTGATAGCTTCACATGGGCTAAAGTATTCCTTTTATGTAAATCATGCAAAATAGGAGACCATTGATAACTGAAGTCACATTGATCCTTCCACTCCTAAAACACCAAGAAGGAAACAAATTTATATTAAACAAATCCCACCGCTGCTACCACACCAAAAGGGTAGTTTTCTGGAAATACCTCCTCTGCTACTGCACAACCAACAGTCAATAGATCCTACTGCTGCTACCATAGCAATAAGGAACAAAATAGATAGTAAGATCCCACTGCTGCCACCACACTTATGAGGAACCAAATTAACAGTCAACTGACCCCATCGAGACAACCAGACAATAAGAAAATAATTGAACAGGCAACAGATCCCACTGCTGCCACAACAAGAATAAGGAACCAAATTAACATTCAACTGACCCCATCGCTGCAACCACACAATAAGGAACACAATAGATAGTTACATCCCACCGCTGCCACCACAACAATAAGGAGCCAAATTAACAGTCAACATATCCCACCGCTGCCACCATAAAAATAAGGAACCGAATTAACAGCCAACGGATCCCACCGCTGCCACCACAACAATAAGGAACCAAATAAACAGTCAACATATCCCACCGCTGCCACCACAACAATAAGGAACCAAATAAACAGTCAACATATCCCACCGCTGCCACCACAACAATAAGGAACCAAATTAACAGTCAACATATCCCACCGCTGCCACTTCAACAATAAGGAGCCAAATTAACAGTCATCATATCCCACCGCTGCCACTTCAACAATAAGGAACCAAATTAACAAGTCAACATATCCCACCGCTGCCACTTCAACAATAAGGAGCCAAATTAACAGTCAACATATCCCACCGCTGCCACCACAACAATAAGGAACCAAATGAACAGTCAACATATCCCACCGCCAAATGAACAGTCAACATATCCCACCGCTGCCACTTCAACAATAAGGAACCAAATTAACAGTCAACATATCCCACCGCTGCCACCACAACAATAAGGAACCAAATTAACAGTCAACATGTCCCACCGCTGCCACCACAACAATACGGAACCAAATTAACAGTCAACAGTTCAGATCCCACTGCAACCACCACCACATCAGTACAGAAAAAAAGTTGCATAGATCCCACTCCTGCTGCCAAACAATTAATCAAAGTAGCATTGACTACAAAGGAGTTAGTGAACAATATGCTCATTCAATTCAAATAGGATCCACAGATATATGACAACATGACTGAGAGCTGGAGAGGGCGACATAACAGTTTCCAGAACAGAGCCATCTATACACAGAGTTCGGCCCTCTAAGTTTCACTTGGTCACAACATCTTACATAGTGTTTTTTCTTTTATTTTGTGCTTGCTCAATAGAGCAGTATTTGTCATATTGTGCCCAACTTGAACCAGGTTGGTCAGGCTCTTCTAATCAATGGCACTGATCCAGAAAACAGAGATGTTTCAGAAGATTACATTTTATATGATTAGTGTGATGGTCTTTTTTTTCATGAAATTTGAGATTTTTTTGTTTCTCCAAAATTTGCTTGTCTGTGGAGAGATTTTTAAAATGCATCAATCATTTAAATTTTACCTAAATATAGGAATTATTGTAGTATAAAATGTCAACAACAATATATATTCTGCTGTTGCAAATAGGAAGAAAAGACTAGAAAGGAAAGTTTAAGTTTGTTTCGCTTTTTTAGTAATAAGGAATTAGATGACTGGTCCCTGCTGCTCATTTTAAACATATTGGACAATAGGATTCACTTAGTCAGATTAAGAAATATTTGAAGAAAAATGTGTGATTACCCTTTTATGGACCTTTGTATAGCATGTTTGTAAAATATGAGTCTACAAATCTAGTTCTAGTGAGGGCATTTGAAAGAGTGGAACAGGTTTATACATGAATCATAGAAAAGCTGTTTGTCTTGTAATTAGATGAAGGTGATACATTATTTGTATAGACACGATATTTAGCAAGTGATGCACATTGTAGTTGCTGATGCCTAAAAGTTGAATGAAGATCTACACTTAACTTTGAACTGGAAAGATCAGTGTGTGAGAGTGTGAGTTTTTGTATGTCTACCTGTGTCTGTGTGTGTTAATTTATGTAAATTGCATTTGATCTTTTTTCTCTCGTTCGTTTTACTTGTTTTTTAATCTTCTTTATATATGATGGACTGATTTGTGAGATATGCTGCATGGAATGTATAGAAAAGATCATGTCATGTTTATGTTTGTTTACTCTACCTCTAACATAGTACCTTGTAAGAACAAGTAGTTTGAACATTGTAATATTAGCTATGTATTATGGTTTAGTGAAAATTCATGGTACATTCAACTCTGATCAGTAAGATAGATGTATTTAAGTTTTTGTTTGTGTTTATGTTTTTGTAAAAGAAACTTCAATCAGTTTTAATCTTGTCTTATCAGAATAGTGCTATCATAACATGTATTCTGTATTAATGAAATAAAGATATCATAGTACATGTAGAGGTGTTGTGGTCGAGTGGATACGTCGCCGGACTGTCGATCACAAGGTCCGCGGTTCGAGTCCCGCCGCCGCACTAATGTCCTTTGGCAAGACATTGATCTACATTTGCCACACTCCACCCAGGTGAAGTAAATGGGTACCTGGTAGGAATTTATTCCTTGAAATGCTAGAGCGCTATAATGGCAGCACAGCTAAAGTCGGGGTAATAAGTTTGGAAGCGCTTAGAGACTTAATTGTGATTCACGCTATATAAAAGCTGAATATTATTAATATTATTACATCTGAGTAGTAATGTGAGCATCCCTACTATTAACATCTAAATATTTCATGTACCTGAAGTGCTATAGATGATCATTCAATCAATGTATCATAAATTGCACACATATTTGTGCATAGTTTTGTTCTCCTTTTAGATTAAAATGTTCACCTAGTATCTTTTAACAATGAGTTTGGTAAAGTTTATGACATGATTAGTTGTATTGTGCAATGTCTCCCCCTTGCCATTGTAGTTTTTGTGATAGAATTACTGTTATACCTTGTTCTAACATTAGACCAAAAACGGTTTTCCTCATCTTGCCAACGCTAGGACATGAGTATAAAAAAGACTTGTTAGCTTCATTGTCATTATATGGCATTTGAATAACTTTAAATCGTGTGAGCACATTATATCATTTCAGTATTAATCTAGAGTATAGTCTCTTGTCGAAAGAGTTTGTATAAATGGTCAGTATTCATCATTCTAAGTTGTAAGACCCACTTTTATCCTTTTAATTTTCCTCAAGTTCCCTTGGGATTTCAAGTAGAAACTTTTCAATCAATTACTGTAGTATTGTTGAGATATTAACAGTGAAACTTTAAGGACTACAACTTGATGAGATTTTTCAGGCAATTATTAAAGAATTACATGCCATGAAAATATATTTAATGACAGGTCTACACTCTGTCAGAAAGTTTCCTTTTGTCGGGAAGAGGATTTACTCAATGAAATGTCAGCAAAATGACCATACACACCCTTTGACATTGTAAGCACTGGTCTGCTACCCACAAGTGGGTCATTTATCACCATGGTCAATGGTAGTTATTTTAGAGGTCAGAATAGCCCACTGAGAGTCAAGCTTCAATAAAAAATAAATTGACCAAATTGAATTGGGATGATCATGGAAAACAAGTAGAGCTTTGTTGGTCTGCCCTTTGAATCGTTGTATAAAGGAATTTTTAGAATATGGTTATTATCATTCTTGGGATTATGAATAATCTGACCTTATAAAAATGCACTTAATTGAAAACAGAGATATATTTCTGTAATTCTTTCTTGGATATCATACAAGAAAAGATGCATATTTTCAACTCATTTGAAATCAAATTTTAAGTGATATCTAACAAAACGAAATGATAAATGGGTAGTGTTTCAAAATGTTATGTACACTGACAAACATTGTGACCCGTCCTTCAACGTTGAAATGTCACTCCAGAATAGCTTTTGCTGGCAATCCTAGAACACCCTTCCCTTTTTATAGGTTAGAAGTCAAGTTTAAAAGTAGACCCTTCTCCCTGATGGAAAGGTGAAATGAATAGACGCATCTGTAATAGAAAGTAGACACTCGTCCCTCATGGTTTGATGACATCAAACGCGTACACTTAGGTGTCAGTGACTTCATTTCTTACGATAATTTTGAAGGAGTATGTGGGTTCAGTGAACCGGTGCTGCTCCGCAGCACCTCGAGTGCCTGGTTATCGGCAGTGTTGAGGCCGTAGATGATTAGATCTTTGGCGGGCGAGGAGTGTTGGAGGGAAACATTTGTAGCCTGGAGGACAAGGAGATGGAGAGCTGATATTTATAGTCTGCTCTCTCCGACTCTCCCTCACAGGTCAGAAACTTAATTGATGGAAGCTGTATGGAGGACAGTGCGGGCATTCCTAGTTTTATCAAGGAAGAGTTTTTAAATGAAAGGGCAAAGGTTCAGCTGAATGATAAGCCTTATTTGTTTACGAGGTAATAGTGTTTGAAGTAGTAGGTTAGGAGAGTAAGGATGTGTAGTTAGATCCTTGACTACTGAAGTAGAAACGATAGATTAATTTGTGCTTCTATATGACAAATATTAATCAAACATGCAGATAAATACTTGCCATTATTTGTATTTATTTATTTCTAAATGTTCAGATCATGTTTTCACTACTGTTCTTATGACTTAAAAACAATCTCATCTGTTAAAATCAGTTCCAATGTGTATACTAGGTAACAATGTCATTGAGATGTTCATTCTGATTTTAGTATTCCTTTAATATAAGTTTGCAGTTTGGGATATATATTAATAGTCTATAAAGACCAATCATAATGGATAATTCTTCAGCTGCATAATGACTGTGATATATTTGTATCATATATAGCTATTCATTTTTTATGATGTTGATATGTGTAGGTTGTAAATGTACATAGACTGAACTGGAGTGATTATTTATTTCTTCTACTATTGAGACATACTTGGCAGTTATTGTTGCCATCCTTGTCATTTATGTCACTTTTAGATCTTATTTAGATGCAATCTTTGCAGGCTGTTGATATGCTTGATAATGCAATGGTGATCATATTCATGAGAAATCTGCATTCTTCTATACAACTTTATACATTTGTGTTATCGTTAAAATCATAATTTTGCATATGGTTATCACAAAGACTTGTAAAAATTGACTTGTAATTAATGTGAATAGTGAAAAATAGTAATATTATAGAAAAAATGTGGAACAATAATTAATTGATGAAAAATGTTTGTTTGCAAAATGATGGGAGGTAAGGCTATTGGGTACCATGCATATGATTCGCAGACTATTTTTTGCAACTAAGGTTGTGATGTTCAGACTGTTCTTTAAAGCTGTGGTAGTCCATGTGTCCCAGAAAAGGAGAGAAAGAGAGAAGGGAAGGGGTTCTGAATTACGTTATACAAGTAGGTCTCAAGCTGCGTATGTTAACCAGAAGGCTTTGCTTGGTCTGGCCCTAAGCCAGAGGCAGCAAGTTCAGGGCTGGGTTTTAGAGCTGGCGGCTAGCCGGCTTGCCCTGTAAATTGATCGTTTGTGTTGGGTCACACGAGCTCCTGTAGTGTGCTGTAATAGAAGCTTCGTTCCCAGGGGGTCTTATACTAGGCCTCTTCCTTCTCTCTCTCTCTCTTGCTCACTCCTTCTCTGATTGATAGCTTGCCAATACTAGGCTGTATTATAGTAATAAGAAGGAAAAAAAGAGAGATTATTTGCCAGCACAGCTGAGTGGCTGGCAGACGGCATGACGTAAACATAACCGATGCCGAATCACAGCAGACTTCGTGTGTAGCTCCACCTGCCTCAGCCGGCAGACAGGGGGGGCTGCGCACAAGCTACCATTTTTTAAAACTTGAAATGGATGACCTTTGAACTATGCAAATGAGACTATTATCAGTTTGCATCGTAATTAATCATTGGTCCACGTCCTTCGCTGTCTCCACCCCCTTTGGAGAGAAATTCATGATGTCCACCTTTGCATGCCTGTGATTGGATAAGAGTGAGGCAACATCACCTGGGATTTTTGCCTATTCATGAAGCATGCCATATATTTGCATCCATTCATGCTCAAAAGTGTGATATCTTGCCCTACAATAGCTTCCAAGAATGGAGAATGGAAAACAAATGATAGTAGGATATCAACACACTTGTCATTGTTTACGGGAGCCGGTTGGATAAGATGTGCATCTTCATATCGTATAGTGTTCGTTCACTGATGTTTCATGCATTATGATATTGCATATAAGGTGGGGTTTTGTGGTGCAGTGTGAAAATATGGAATAACCAATATGTTTGGCACTTGGCCTGCAAGTAGGTAAGTTTGTGAAGATTTATTCATCTGTTTTACTATGTAGATGACAATTTGAATATTTCCAGGACCTGTATTCATGAACGACCTAGTATAAGATGAGATGCGATTTGTATGCTTGTGTTCAGAAATCAGAGGGAGGTATTTGGTATTGCGATGCGTGTTGGCCATTTTTATTTGATACTGGTTGACTTACTACTGGTTAGATGAGGAGGGGATGATGAAAATGAATACTGGTAGAATAGGGAACAAATGGGGCATAATGCCTGAGGGCCAGGGCAAAGAGATGACTATTCATTTTAATAATATTCTTCAGTTTCAGTGTTGCCCTTTCCAAAGTTCATGAATTCATGTAAGATAATGCCCTTCTGCTTCATAGCAAATGATTTAGTGTCAACCTTAGGGAAGGAAGAGGATGAAGGGTAAATATGAGTATAGGACTTAATTGCATATTTTGCATATAGACTTAAAAGAGAGGTTGTGCTATAAAGATAAAGATGTCAAGAAATGACCCTACAGATATACTCTTCTCCCTCCCAAACATAAAGTGGATTGAGGTCATAAAGGGAACAGGTCAGAGTCTTTTCCAGATTGAAGGTGTCACAGGGATAGGATCTAACAAGCTAATCATACAGGGTGATGAATTAAGGAGGGGCGAGGTCTTCAAAGCACATCATCCATCTCATTTTGTACAAAATAACCAAGATATTTTTGTTAGTAACTTTCACTAGTGGCCTAAAACCAATTAAATCGTATCTGAAGTATAGTTGATTCTAGGATTGAGGTTTGATATTTTTCAATAGTTCACCAGAAAGGTATCTATAGAGCAAAATCTGACTCTACCAGAATGATTGGAATTGAACGATTATGACCTCTTTTTACCTCTCGTAAAATTCTGAGATGGGCGCTGGCCTCACTCACAGGGGAAAGGATGACCCTCTGTAATCAAGTTAGGAAGTATTTAAAGGAAAGTAAAGGAAACCTGTGATCATCGTTATTACCCCAGTTGTTAGGATTGATTGGTGTGATGAGATGTGCTATTAAGCAGAGGGTTATTCCCATCTTCCTGCAATCAATGTGTTCATTTGTAAAGAATCTAGGTTCATGTCTTAATTGTAAAGTGGAGAAGCAATTATTCATACATGACTCCATTCACATTTGAAAACTGAGTGTAATCTCAGTGGGAATAACCTTGATGAGAGGGTTCTTTAGCTAAGTGGATGCTAAGATACAAGGATGCCAAGGACTCCCATTTGTTCAATGTGAATGGCATCTATGTATGGATTTTCATCCTGCGACGAGAAAGATACAGATAGATCTGTAATGTGAAAGGATGTTGACCGTTCGTCCCTCGATCATCCCCTTTGATTGTATAGGGGGGCCCTGCATGGTCAATCAAAACACAGTGCATGGTTTTGAACCCATCCGACAGAGATGACGAGATTGCCGTCATCACTGTGTATTTACAGGTTTATTAATCCAGTAGACATCACAAAGATTGTCTTGATTGTATCTGTGTGGTATCTCCCGATGACAAGCCGTCCATAATAAGTAGGTGGTGATATGTCTCGGTTGGTTCATAGGCCGGTCGATGGAAGGGTAGTATAGGATGATGGTGCTTGGTAGCAGGGTCTGGTTTGACTTTGAAAGTAACAGTTCATTACAATTGCATTTCAAAAGTGACATTTCATTATCGTTGCCTCTGCTTCTTAAATAACACTTATTACATGTTTACACTTGCTTTCTTTACAAAAACAAATCCTTGTAATATCTTTGGTTGTGTAGACCTGTCATCATCAGCTATTTGATTGTTTTATCTCATAAAATTATACAGCTTCCTCTGCTGTCTACTTTTGCCTCGGACATAGTTGATTGTAATGTCAATGCTGTACCTCTGCCATATTTGGACATATATCTGAATGAAAGGGAGATTCTATCATAAAAATTAAATGTTATGACACATTATTATTTATATGCTTCACATTTCACTCAACAAAATAGATAATATTTAAACTATATTCCCTTATAATTCCACTTTTTCCCCCAAGTTATATTTCAACCTAGAGTACCCTATATATATTTTTAAACTCTCTCTCCAAAGATATATCCACTACCTAGCCAGCCTTGGCTTGCTAATAGTGTACTGCAGTTGAACATGATGATCTAGAGCATGAACTTCACATGAGGTTGTCATCACATGGAATGTTGATAGTTGATGTCATCTATTGAAACTCTCATATATCAAGACAGTGAGCAGGTTGGTCTGTCTGGAGCGGTTCCTCTCCTCCTCATGTTTCTCTCGATCCTCATCCTTCTCTCCTCATCCATCTTCTCTTTTTCTGCCAACTTTAAAGATGGAAACAGTGTCTTTATAACAGTTTCAACTCTTTTAGTCCCCTTGTTGGATTAAAAGGGCCAAATTTGATATTGTATCTATTATTTTAGGATCGAAATCTCAAAGCAGTGTTATGAATTGATATTTTCACAGTGTAGTGGCTGCGGTAGAAACATTAATTTCTCTTCAATCACCTTGTTAAGAGATAGTATACATTAGATGCTTTCCACAGCATATATTGATTCATCCTTTGCATTAAAGGTAAAGACCAGTAATGGTCATGCGATTGCATTGTGAAAGAAACGTTGTGGAATCGATCAGAAAAGGTTGATCATCTAGCATCTAGCATCTGCAAGGTTCTGGAATCATCAAAATGATAAGAAATTTGGCCCATTCTTCGTAAAGTTACAAGCACTATACACAGAAAGATGTATATGGGACTACCCTATATCTCTCACACGACCATGAGAGAAACAAATTTACCAAATATATGAATTAGTAGGCGGTTTCCCGGCAAATTTTGTATCATCATGTATTAGTCAAAACATATTCTTTCACATGATTGGTAATGAGAGCTTCCATTTCATTTTTTGAAATTGGGGCGTTACCAATACTGGTCTTTACCTTTAACATTTTTTTTTAATGTTCATGTTCAGTATTTTTGTACAAGTAGTGTGAACTCTTTCCAAAGGCTATAAATTATAATTTGGTATGACTTTTTGATTAATTGCAATTTGATGTGTCTGTATGCATCTAAAAGATAAGTACCAAACATGAGCATGTGCCAGAGAAATTGCTGAAAACATGTTTTTTCTATGTATGTGTTTATATAGGTTAATAGGTTCCAATAGATTACTGTTGGCAATAAATGTTGAAGATGATTATATATTCACACATATATTTTCTACAGGTTAGACCCTAGTATATCAAAGTGGGAAGAAATGAGTATTATTTTGTGGGGGAGTGGGGGGAGGGGGGCAGGGAATTTGGATAGTAATAGTGGCCTACCCCTTCCTGTCTCTTTCCATCCCTCTGTTTTTTCCATGTTTTTTCCTTGTTTAAATTTCATGGCAGTATTATAAATCAATATCTACTGTTTATGAAGCTATGAAATTTGTACAAGTAAATGGCAGGGGGTGCTAACTACCATATGCTTATACAAGAGCGTGTGTGACCTGTAATAAGTCTTGGGTTTCTCTGCCAACTGCTACCTTGTCAACATTCATTTGTGTTTTCTGTCAAGTATTTTGATGGATTTCAGACACACAGTCCCACAGCCTTTAGTGCAGGACACAGTCATCCACTTGAACCAAATTAAATCAAGGTAGTTTCCTTGGCTTATAAAGCAAGTTGTGAATTGTGGAATAACTACAAAATAATTTGTGTTAACTTCAAGCTCTTTTGTTGTTACTACTTGTAAAAGTGAGATTTCTTTGCATAAATTTTAAATATACATATATTTTTTCACCAGAACTATTTTGAAGCTTATCAACTTTTGTATAACTTTTGTTCATTATATGAGGATCTTAGTTTTGTTGAATATACAAGAAGGACGGAAGTCTTATTTGGAAATCCAAAAAAGAAATTGAATGCATGAAAGCTTATAATTTCTAATAATGCCTGTTTGCATCAGTCAATTTTTTTTTCTTTCTTCAACATTTAGAATTTGCTGTTCAAAAAGGACTCATTATTTTTTGTGATTTTATTCAAGCTTCCTTAAGACTGACTTCAATAGTTTTTCCTTCCCTTTTGATATATTATACCTATCATCATTTGTCTTCATGATAAGCCTGCCGGTAAAGATTGGCTACTAACAAAAGCATAGGACAGTTAGACTGATAAGGAGCAACTGCTACGATGTCGTTAGTGAAGATAGGGATTTATCTCGTTGTCATGTCACAATATTGCTTCACATTCATCTTGTCTACCGCATATTCAGAGTTGATGCAGTGGCCAAGCCTTGCTTACACTCTGCCCTTTCCTTATCCATTGAAAAGCATATGCTTATAGATTGTCACAAGTTGCATATCTTAAAGAAGTTTAATTCCCATTGGTGTTTCAAATGCACCAATTGTCCACAAATCACTGTGAAAAGGGTTTCCTCAGCAATTTTCAACCAACCATGAATTGGTAAAACTAGACAGGAGTGTTCAGCCAAGGGCTATAGAAAAAATATGACCTCTCTGTCATTGGACCTATTTACAGAAAACTGATTCACCCCCCCCCCCCCCCCCCAATTTTAGTCTTTGTTTAAAAATACCAAATCAAGGGGGTGGAGTGGGGAGGGGATCAATACTCAAGTTTTTAAAATTCTGCTATATTTTGTTAAGCAACTTCTGCAATTTATTGACCAATACAGGAAGATATTAACAAAACATTAATTACTGAAAGATGATCTTGGAATAATTCTTGGTGACAAAAAAATCACATTAGTTTGCCCCAAAAAGCGTTCTTTTTTCCGGTATGGAAAAATGTCCTCAGGTTAGAAGCTTCTTTGGTGGCTATATTTTTTGTGATGTTTTGTTTTGTTTTGTTAGATTCTACCTGAAAAATGTTGACCCTTAAAATCTGCTTTGCACGACAGATTTCAAGATGCCCTCCTTGTTTTCAACAGCCCATTTCACCTGCCAAGGTGGGCCAGAGGGAGGAAAGAATAAGTGATGAAAGTTTGGGTTTAGGGTGCAAGTTTACAACCTGACCTCCCGACTCCACGTATCAGGGTTCAAGTAGACATGCCAAAGTGGGATTGCCAGGGAAGATAAACAGCTGTCTGCCGTGTATCCCAGCATGCATCACAGCTTGCAGAGCTGCTTGCGTGACAGTGAAAGGCCATGGGTCATTTAAATTGGCTATGGATGCACCTTTTGGTTCTAAGTGAAAGGAATTTGATTCATTTTTTTGTTAGAAGTGGAAGAGATTCCAGTGATTTATGCATTCTATGACATAAAAAATCTTTCTATTGCATCACAATCAAAATTGAAAACAAATTTTAACCAAATAAAATAACAAAATCTGTCTCTATTGTTAAAAAGAAAGTCTATCACATGCTCCTCAATTGGAAAAAAACATTAAACGTTTTATGAAATCATGCACAAAGTAGAAAATAGACTTTGAAATGCCATATCCACGCAACTGGATAATCCTACAACCAGATGGGTTGTTACGGATCTTGTTAGCTCTGTATCCATGGGAATGGACGATCTCACCTTCACCAACCTGGGGTAGACTGGGGGGGGGGGGGGGATCTTTAAAAGAATGGTCTGGCTTGTCGCCTGCTGCTTTCTGACATGGATGATGTAGAGTTATCTCTTGATGACTGGTTACCATGACAATGTCGTTTCTATGAGGAACCAAATGTTATGTTGGTTTAGAGATCAATTATTATTTTTGAAAAACAATTTTTCGCTGTGTTCACCTCTTTTGAATCTTGTTAGCTTTAAATACTCAGTATATACTAGCTCTCTTGCTCGAGGTATCTGCTAGTATAGAACTGGACCATGTTTGCTCTATTGGAATAACAGACATTTAGAGACAATCCCTAGATAAGCAAACATGTTTGGAGGGAAGACTTCTATTGTAGATCCGTAAGAATTCCAGACTAAATCCTCCAGAGATGATGTGATCAACTTTGAGGCTGCTGCTCTGGTATTTCATTGGAATTGGCCATGCAACGGCCAATCAGAAGTTAAAGGTACAATTTAACTTAGAAAAATACATCTGACTTGGAGAATGTATGAACTTGCCAAAAGGGTTACGGGAGATGAAAATCATATTCATAGATAAAATCTCACACAATTTTATTGTTTTTTTAAAAATCTGTAATTTTTAGAATAAAATTATGTTTATTGATGCCTGCCATGGTATAAAATCACACCCTATTTTCTATTCTAAAAATAACTTTATCTTTTTTTTGTTTCATATATTTTTTAGTGAAGTTAACATCTACTGTAGATTTGAAGCAATTATTTTAAAGCATTATAAAAATTGCAGTGTCATTTTTTGATATTTTATATTGAATATCAATTGAAACAGAAGCATCAATGTTGTGAACAGATGTTCAAAAAACAAACAAAAAAAGTATTAAAAAAAATAAAAAAATACATGTATTTATTCTTGTTGTACAATGGCACTGTTATGTGCTTCACCTCAACTTGGAGTTCAATTAGCATCAGAATCTTACTAAAAGCCAGCTGTCGAATGTATGAGCATTGATGCTCAATAAAGAGGCCCTATTTAGTTTGATAATGATATTACAAATGTGGAGGGTTTCATAATGTAGGGAGTAGCACAACTCTGTCCTTTAAAGAAAAAAGGACAATTAGTACTTTACATCAATATTCTTAAGGTCTGGATATGAACATTTGTGCAGACCTCTTCTGACTTCTGCTGCTTTTAGCATGCTGTTCAATGTTCATAATAATGATTTTGCAAATATGGAGGATTTCATCATGATTTGGCACAACTCGCTCCTTTAAAGAAAATGGGGCGATCAGTACTTTTGTTCATTAATCCGAAGGTCTGGGCATGTGCATGTACATTCTTGTGGATCACTTCCCTACTTCCGTTCCGCCCAGCATGCATTTCATTATCAATAGATGTACCGCTACATCTGGCTAGCAGATGGGTAAAGGAGAGCTAGTTTTGTGAGCTGTAGCCAAGGAATTATTGAAACTAAAGGTACCTGTGTCCTAGTTGGCAAATGCTTAGTGGCTGTTGCTGACTCTATATACTCCACTGTTGGTTACAGCATTTAAATTAGGGAGAAGATTAAAGTTCTGGCAAAGATGTGGATTTTATAACACGGTTTTAAAAATCAAAAGCTGAACTGCAAAATACTAAATGAGATTGAGTCTTTATCTTCAAAAGCACACATTGATGGGAATTTTATGCTGCAAAATGTTCTTGTTTACAGTATCTTTCAGAAACTTAAATAATTTACTATGGGAAATATTTAAGCTGTTAGAATATTTGTAAATTAGACTTTGTATCTCGATTTCAGATGAGTGATACAGTATGATTTGTTAAATTGAATCTTTCAGATCTTGTTGCATGGAGCCTAAGTTTGGACGATTCATTTAGGTCATTTGAACTTGGAGTTGTTGTATTCATGGTACCATAGCATGGTCCTAAATATGTTTTCTTCATATATTTACTTCCAATGAACTGGATAATTTCCAGTATGTCATTTTGTATTGATGTAGAGACCCTCTTCTTACCCACCACATTTAATAAATTGCACATCATCTCCCTTCCATATTGGCCTTTACTACATCTTTCATTGGAGTTTAAGGTGTTTGGCCTCCTGACTCCTCAGACTGTCTGTTTGTTTGCACAACCAAGAGATGGTTTATTGAGGCATAATAAACAATGTATGTAGCAACAGTTTGGAATTCCTTGGCCCACAGCGCGGCCCCGCCCGCCCGTCTAATATCAATTTGTGGTAGCATCAAGGAGATCATCTTTATGCCGTTCATCATGTTGCCAATTTGTTATCCCAGGTTGCTGTCGGTCATTACTGTGTTTGAAAACTGTAACTTGAACTGTCATTGAACCTGTAAGACCTTTTCTCTCTACCTCTTACTTCTTCAGTTGACTCTTGTTAACTGTCATATTTCTAGAAGTAATTTAACATATCTTGAATTATGTGTATGTATAATGGTTGACAAGAATATTTCACAAGATATATGAAACTTTTTCCTTCACCTGTATACCTCAAATTAATGTGCTTCCTTTTCTTGAAATAAGTAGTTGCATTATTTATTTCCTCTCTTATTCCAACTCTGAAGACAGACTTTTGACTAATTGGTTTAAAGACTAATATCAGATAGTATAACGTGATGCACATGAAATATATATTATGACTTCATAATTTTCAAGCTGTCAAATACATATTACACTATGGTGAGATTTTTTTCTTTATATTTGTTCCTTGATCTCAACAATTGGGCCTATATTATATTTGTTTGTAAAACATTCTTCATTGACCATCGGCTTCCAGTCAGTGCTTTTTTGTTCCTCAGAAATTGTAATATTTTGTTGTAATACATTTTCAAATATAATTTATACATTTTTTCCTTCTTATATTTTGTTTTTTCATGCAGTGCTCAGTAACTTGTGATAAAGGTCTGAAGACTCGTATCGTCGTCTGCCAGTATGAAGACGGTAGCCTGGCTGTGGATTCTGAATGCGAGGGAGAGGAGAAGCCTCCGACTGAACGTGAATGCAGGAAACCATCATGTGCCAAATGGAAATCAGGAGATTGGGGAGAGGTGGGTTAAACTATTAACAAAGGAAAACACACCTATTAAGAATACCAGTAGTTGTGTAACTTGCTATACCTAACATCCACTTTGCAATCATTACAATGTACCTGTAATGAATAATTAAGGAGTTATCAGACCAAGTAACTCAATGGGGTATGCCTTAATTTCAATAAAATTCATTGTTTATTTTGAGCAGTTCCTCTGCTTTTGTTACATCATGTTTTCATTGAAATTCATACATCCATTATTTCAAGATCATATCCTAAGAGCCTTATAATGATTTCCTGTATGATTTGTTCTTAAGAAAGCACAGGTTCTTGGCAAAAGTCTGTCAATATGTGCATTTTCTTCTTCCAAATATTTTTCTCCCTTCAAATATTTTTCTCCCATTTGATAAGGGTGAACAAATTGGATTAGTGAATTATTTTATCTGTTGTGGTCCCAGCATGAAGTGAGAAATCAGAGGAGTTAAAATGAACAAATTGTGATTCCATGGCAACTGGATTATTAACACTGTTGAGATCCTGGTCCTAGAGTAGTTCCATGGTGAGATCACAACTGGACCACATTCCTTGCTTATGAAAAGAAATCTGTTATAGTGAAATCATTTTTGAAAATATGCTTGTTGTGAAGAAAAGTTCACCTCATTTGAGAATTCTAATTATAAGAGGGATGGAGATGAGAAAATTGTTCTTTTCTTCGGTATTTAACTTTATTTTCTCCCCTCCTCACATGGCCCAAGGATAGGGAAATATATTGACTTAAGCTTTATTAACTCATAATGCAGTGTGATATCACAACCATCAGATGAAGAGTAAGAGTAGGAAAGTACACTCTTAAATGTTAAGTATAGCGAAATATTTTATTCTACCTACTTTCTATAAAAGCCCTTTATTCTTCCCATTATTCATTTTATTGAACTCCTAAATTAAGAGATTCATCTTTTCTTTCATCATGGTAGTTTAAAATGTTGCAGTGCCTCGATCATCCCCCTTAAAATAAAATCTGTCTTCTATCTATCTATCTATCTATGTGCCCATCTCCTCAACCCAGACACTCTGTATCCCCTCTCTGCCATCTTGGTTGAACTCATCCCAAGTATGCGAGAATGACACTTTCAGCTGAATGCTGATATATGGGGCTTCAGCTCAGTCCAGGCCCCATGGGGTCTCATACGATGACATGATGGCCCTCCTAACAACATTCCCTAGAGGTCAGGGTTCAACTCATTCCTCTCCATCATGTCCCAAAGCCAGCCCTTGCTCTCCTCCATCTTGTATTCCCTCTTGGAGTCATCCTGAATGTGCTCTTCTCTCTTCCAGGGAAATGCACTCCATATATTCAGAGTTAATAGCATCAACATGTCAAAAAGACCAAAACAAACTAATTTGTTTTCTCTCATTTTATACCTCACAACAAGGGGAGAGGGGTTAAGTACCCAGGAAAGTGATTTTTTTTCCTTCCTCGCTCTGGTTTTCGAATAGTAAACATCTATATTGCCGATAGCACATTTTTAAAAGCTTATTGCCTTGTCAAGGCTCTATGAATCAATACAGGATATTTATTTCACTGTATTTAATGCATATTTGTGTTACTATTTTTTCCCCTCAGGAATATTGTTCATTAATACCTTAGGATAGAAAGTGATGAAATCCCCCTTTTTCTGTGAGATTTCTGAATCTAACATGGATGTTTATATTTGTTATTTTTGGTAAATGCCGAACTCGAAAGTCATCGCACATGTTCAGAGCTTTCACGCATTATATCTTACGTTAATATCACTCACTTATTTTCTTTTTTTCAAATAATTAATTTCAGTGTTCAGTGACTTGCGGGCGGGGCACCCAGGAAAGGGAGGTGGTGTGTGCCAGTAATAACCAAGAGGTGAACTCGAGTCTGTGCCCGGGGGAGCTACCAAGGACCAGTAAGTCATGTCGGAGAAACTCCTGTCCGAGCTATAGGTGGAAGAAGGGGCGATGGACCCAGGTGAGATACAGTCATAGGATTGCAGGTTTTATTATTGGTGTTTATTCATGATGATGATGATGGCGATGGTGATGGCGGTAGTGGTGATGATGATGATAATGGTGATGATGATGATGATGATGATGATGGTGATGATGATTATGATTATGGTGATGAGGAGGATAATGAGGAGGAGGATGGTGGTAGTGGTCATGGTGTGAAATTTTAATTTTTGTTGTTATTCAAAGGTTCGTAGGGATATATATATTAATCAATATTAATTGTTCATATCGTGAACTTCCATCTTATACATGACTTTCCGTCTTGCATATGGGTCCCAGTCTGGGATTTTAACTAGGATATGATCGTGGACATAAAGTGACGATGTGAGAATGGGGATGTTTACAAGTTTGATTAAACTATTGAATAACCGTAGTTTTCTCTTTGCAATAACATTATTTTGCTCTACATTTCTTAAATTTACAAATTTTCTTTCCCCCCTTTCTCTCTCTCTCTCTCTCTTCCAGTGCAATGAGACTTGTGGAGGCGGATTAAAGCTAAGAGAAGTTTGGTGTCAAGATAATAAAGGTAGAAGGGTCACTGATGAAAACTGCCAGGCAACCAGGAAGAAACCCACTCACAAGAGGAAGTGCAATGTTGACCCTTGTCCTCTAAGATACATCACTGGAGCATTCTGGGTAGAAGGACTATGGGAAGAGGTGAGTTGGCATTTTTAGTTAATCATGAGGCATTTCAAGTTCAGTAGAATTTTATGTAGAGAAGTTTGTAAATGATGAGCAATGGAAAAATATAATCCTAAACAATTTTGAACAAAAATTAATTATTTTATGGAATAATGAAAGTGGAAATTCCATCTTTTATCTTTCTTGAAAAAAAATCATATATAAAACTACAAGCTGATATCCAAAATTGTATAAATTTAACCTCCATCATTCATATTTGTTTGTCTAGTGCACAAGAACCTGTGGGGCTGGAGAGCAGAGTCGGGAGATCACATGTCAAGAGCTGAGCGAAGATGGTTGGCGTATCCCAGCAGACCTCAGTACGTGTAACCCAGCAACCAAGCCTGAATCCACCAGGAGATGTAACATGGGAACATGCTTTGGAGATGTCCACTGGAAAATTGGTCCATGGGCTACGGTACGTTGTGCCCCTATCAATTCATATTTATTTTAAGGCATTGTTTCTATTTATAAAAAAAAAGAAAAGAAAAGCATAACAAAGCAAGGCAAAACAAAACACAACAACAGCAACAACAACAACTACAACTACAAAGTTGCATATAAGAGTAATGTACTGAATATGTCTTGATCATAACATTTTTTAATTTCATCATTGTCCCTGGCATTTGCAAATGATACCTTGCATAAATATGTCAATTTTGATAGGCTATTGTAAAGACAAGTTGCACAATTTTTGATTCTTTTTTATTACTGTAGTTTGTACTGTTACTTTTAAATTGTCCTTAGGTGTTACATTAAGTATTACTAAACCAAATTCACATTGAATTCTGATGGAATCTCTGTACACCTGTTACTTTGTTTTCTCTACAGTGCTCTAAGTCTTGTGGAGATGGTGTACAACGTCGTAAGGTTCAGTGCCAGGCTCGTCATGGTAAGATCATGCCTGATCGTTTCTGCCGTCATCCTGCCATCAAACCAGAGACTGAGAGGATATGTAACAGTAGGGCATGTAAGTTCATTATGTAAAAGCTTTCTGAACCCCTTTTGCGCTACCATGTTTTTGGACAATTGTCGTCAGAATGACCTTTCTTGAGTGAAATTTTGACTTCAAATTGATTGTCAATTGGGTACACAAAGTCTTTCATACATTATAAACTTCATGATACAGGTAATCGTTTCTCTGTCTAAAGGGAAACACTATCTCCTTCCACGCTCATCACAAGGAAAAAGTAAATATTTGTCATAGGGAAATGAAACAGTTTCCAATAGGTGAAAGCCTATGTAGACTAAAAGCAACTATTTTAATGTTTCTATAGATTATACACTTTCAAGGGTTAACTTTGCAGACAAAGTAGAAATGTGAGCTCAAAAATACAAAACTGCATGGTCTTTTATTAAGCCAAAAATTGATTATGGTGCAAATAAAGACCTTTAATTCTTGCATCAAAATCGAGGCCTAGTTCTCATAGGGAGAATAATATGTACTATTTTTAATCTCCATGTTTCACACTTCCTTGCTAGGGCATATTGCCAATAAAACGGTGTTTACTTGCCTTCAATCAAAAAGATTTTCACATGCTCAGATGCATGGAGATAAAGAAAATTAATATCCTGCTGAAGTTTAGAGTATATTTCATTCATTTATGTTTCTGAAAATTATTGTGGATATTTGTTGATGTGTGCAAGAATGTTAGGTCACATTTTATTCTAGTGAAATCTTTTCTTTTAAAAAGTACTTGATAAAGAAAAAGAAAACATAGGATGAAACTTTATCCCTACACATTGTAACTTTAATAGCAAGATATAAATTCACAACTCTTTCACCTCATATCTTAATTTGCCTCCTTTTTTTTATTAGACTTCACTGTGATTGTATTAAATCACATGCAGGCCAACATTTTTCATAGTAATGGGGCCCTATTAGACGAACCTTGCCCCAGGCTTTTTGGGTAATATAATCTTGCCGCAATTGAGGCACATTATGTCTCCTTGGGGTGCATTCTTACCGACCCAATAGGGGCTTAGAGAAACCCAATTCCCACTGCTGGTGAAGTGCAGAGTGGGGTCAGGAGACCGATGATTGGGTGCGATTGTTAGCCTAGGGAGAGTTTGAGGGGTTAACCTTTTCACCCTAAGGCGGCTTTGTCTCCCCCTATGCTGCCAGCTAGGAGCCGGTTGTTCGTCTTGGAGATCTAACACCGCTACCAATTCAGTTCATTACCAAGACATTGTACATCATCATTTTGAAAGAGAATGGGATATGATGATGATAGTGAGGTGTTCTAAATGTTGTTTTTTTGGGGGGAGGGGTGATATTAATTATTCTTCTGTTCAATCTTTTAGGAATGGTTATGGTTTTTGTTGTGTTCTCTGAATGAATTTCTACATTCACACCATTTATTGGTATTTCTAGATTAAGCTTTATTATGATGGCTGTATTTAGAAAGTTAGAGACGTCAACCTTTGCAGATCTTGATTTAAAAAACAAACCTTCATCATCATTCAAGAGTTAAATTAGATTTCAATACCAAACAGAAATACAAAAAGAACATTCACTTTCCTTTCTTGCATTTGTAGAAAGACATCAAAATGAACATTAAGGAGAGTCATAATAGCATATTTTATTTGAATTACACACCATGAAAATTATTGTTCTAATCTGATTTCTGAAATCTAAACTCTTAATGAGTAATGATAGTGCCAGTGTCTGCCAAGATCTAACTCTTATAGCACACTTAACTTATGACTTTACCATGTACATGTATTTCTTCACAATATATTGTACTGACTGTGTTCACAAAGATCTCAGTTTCTGAGAGATGATTAATTGTGACAGAGAAGGTGAGAGAGTTATTGGTATCTTAGGTCTTTTACCGGTAGATGAAAAGCCTTTTTGTTTATTGTCCGATGCATTTAGAAAATATTACCCCCACATCTGTAGGGACATTGTGTAAGAGGAGATGTAATTGCTGTATGAGAGGTGCAAGTGATCTCCATATCCGCTCTCAGAGTTACTGGATCTATACCTTATGAACTTTATGATAATGATGTAATTTGGGAGATATTTTGTTGTTGATACAGTATAATAATATATACATTTTTCATTTTTATAAGACCAGCAGGTTGCTTGTATAGTGAAGTGTTAAACAATTTGCTCAGAGTATTGTTTTTCTGATGTCTCACAATGTGCTCAAAGAGAAAAGGGAAGGAATTCACTCTATATTTTCTCTTTCTTATTATTTTTGTCATTTCCACAAAATAATCATCACTTTATTTTCCAGGAGAAATCCAGGAGAAATCCGGGAGCAAAAATGAACATCTAAACTTTTATATCTTCATCACTCTCATTTATCACCATCTTATTTTCCATCATTTTGCAAACCGCAATTATTATTACTGTAGTCGTTGTTGTTTTATTAAACCCAGGAAATAATTAACCTTTCCATCTGAATCCTTCTCTTTCTCCAGGTCCACCAACGAGTTGTAGAGATCTGCAGGAGATACAGAGCATCCAGGAGGATGGGGACTATTCCATGTTGATCCAGGGTAGACTGCTCCAGATATTCTGTCATGGGATGGCAGGGAGCAATCCAGCTGAATATCTTACACTTCCAGCTTCAGAAGCTGAAAATTATTCTGAAATTTATACCAAAAGGTAAGATTTATTTCTCTATTTTAAGACACCATGAACTGTAGGTACTTGTTTTTATGCCTCCGCCACCGAAGGTGCTGCCGGAGGCATCATGTTTTCGGGTTGTCCGTCCGTACGTCCGTCCGTCCGTACGTCGTACCGTCCGTACGTCCGTACGTCCGTCCGTACGTCCCGTTTGACCGTTATCACAATATCTCAAGAACCATTTAAGATTTAAACTTAAGACTCGGGAATAGTATTTATCACCATAGGAAGACGATCTGATTAGATTTTGGAGTACGTAGGTCAAAGGTCACAGGTCACAGAGGTCAACTTATGAAATTCCTTGTATTGAGTTTGTTAGCGCGATATCTCAAGAACCATTTGAGATTTAAACTTCAAACTTAAGGATAGTATGTATCACCATAGGAAGACGATCTGATTAGATTTTGGAGCACGTATGTCAAAGGTCAAGGGTCACAGAGGTCAACTTATGAAATTCCATACATTGAGATTGTTATCATGATATCTCAAGAACCACTGGAGATTTAAACTTCAAACTTAGTGATAGTGTGTATCACTATAGGAAAACAATCTGATTACATTTTGGAGCACGTAGGTCAAAGGTCAAGGGTCATAGAGGTCAACTTATGAAATTCCATACATTGAGATTGTTATCATGATATCTCAAGAACCACTGGAGATGTAAAAACTTCAAACTTAAGGATAGTATGTATCACCATAGGAAGACGATCTGATTAGATTTTGGAGCACGTAGGTCAAAGGTCAAGGGTCACAGAGGTCAACTTATGAAATTCCATACATTGAGATTGTTATCATAATATCTCAAGAACCACTGGAGATTTAAACTTCAAACTTAATGATAGTGTGTATCACCATAGGAAGACAATCTGATTAGATTTTGGAGCACGTAGGTCAAAGGTCAAAGGCCACAGCGCACATTATGAATGCAAAAACAGCTTGTGATCGCGTTATCTCAAGAACCGATTGATGGATTCATGCCAAAATTAGGTCACGTTTGTTACTTGCAGAGCCAATGAACTGAGTTGATTCTTGGTTCATAAGGTCAAAGGTCATGGGCCCATTATGTATGCAAAAATAGCTTGTGAACGCATTCTCATTAGAACTGACAGATGGATTACTATTTAACTCAGAACATCTTGCAGAGCCAATGAACTGAGTAGATTTTATGGTCATGAGGTCAAAGATCAAAGGGTCATATATGTATATGAGAAATTGCTTGTAATCACAATATTCTGAGAACCTGTCAATGGATTACCATTGAACGTGAATTCAATTTTTTTTTTCTGTTTTGGTTTGTAAAATTGCTCTATAACGGAGGCATCATTTTCGACTGCGCGCAGTCGAATTCCATCTAGTTTATTTCTGTATAGATTATGTGACGGGTCATTCCTTTGTTTTTGCATTTAGGCCCATACTCCACCCCACATTTATTAGTATTGTTATTGATATACCAGTCCCCCTTTCCATGAAGTTTTATATTTAAAAAAATATAACAAGAAAAATAAAATGCATGTTCTTCTATAATACATAAACCCTTGCAGTTCCATGTTGCCATACTTGAATATAGGTGGCAATTCCAGATGGTATATAAAGCTTTTTTAGTTCTGGATATTTGGACTAAAAAGGAGCTCATATTTATTCCCTAGATTAAAAATTATTTCATGAATTGTAATAGTAAGGTTGAAAGAAAGCTATTAGTGTGAATTAGTCCATGAAAATACTGTAATTCAAATGTGTTATCCATCATTTATGTGAAAATATCTGTAAAGTGCTTAGACACATCGTTGTATCGATGTATTGGGCGCTATATAAAAGCGGAATATTTTTATTATTAAAAGTATCAATGTATTGTTTCTGTTTCCAGGTTATTAAATCCCAGTTATTGCCCCAATAATGGAGCAAGAAATGACGACTGTGAATGCTCAAACTATGGACATCGGTATCCAGGGCTAACATCTTTCAACAAGATTAGAATAAATGTTACAACATTAGAAGTTATAAGTAAGTACAACTTCTGTCATAAAATATGTATATAAAGCATTGTGCATTGCAATTGTGGTGCATAAAGAAATATGTTTGAATCATATACAAGTAAAATCAAGTGACTGAATGCTGTCCACATATAGAATTTTCAAGAAGAAATTTGTTTCAAAGTTAATTCAGCATCAACTGTATTCATGGGCATTACACTATGATTTGGCTTTAAAATGTCCCATTTTTGTCTCGCCTGTGTAGCAAAAAGCGAGACATAGGCGCCGCTTTTCCGGTGACGGCGACGGCGACGGCGTCAACATCAAAAACTTAACCTAAGGTTAAGTTTTTGAATTTTTGATATAATTTTTAAAGTATAAGTTCTTAGTCAATGAAACTTTGACTATAGGGTAATCAAGTACCCCCAATCATGTGAGTAGAATTTCAGATCACAAAGTCAAGGTCAAAGGTCATTTCAAGTCAACAGACTTGGACTATGTTGTAGCATCATCATAGAAAACTTAACCTAAGGTTAAGTTTTTGAATTTTTGATATAATTTTGAAAGTATAAGTTCTTAGTCAATGAAACTTGGACTATAGGGTTATCAAGTATCCCCAATCATGTGAGTAGAATTTCAGGTCACTAAGTTAAGGTCAAAGGTCGTTTAAGGTCAACAAACTTAGACTTTGTTGTGGCATCAACATCAAGATTTCCAAAATACTTCTTCGTTATTTTTCAACCGATTTTGATTCTGATTGTTTCATATGATAGGGCTAGGAGGGGGATTTAAAATTTCTACACAAAATCGTGAAATTCATTATCTATGCTAATTTATGCAAATTTATTCGAAATCACAAAAAAGGCTTCTTCTCCTTCATTTCTCGACCGATTTTGATTTGGTTTGCTCTACATCGTAGAGCTAACTTTGGTACAGTAAACTTCTACACAGAATTTTGAAATTGTTCTCCATTAATTAATTATGGTAATTTATGCAAATTTATTCCAAAAATAACAAAAATTGCTTCTTTTTCCTCATTTCTTGACCGATTTTGATTTGGTTTGCCTTATCTGGTAGAGCTAAATTTGGAACACTAAACTTCTACACAGAATTTTGAAATTTTGCTCCATTGATTATTTATGGTACTTATGCAAATGAAATGAAATTATGTCCCTTCCAGGGCATCAAATTTTTATTTTTTGACCAGTTCAAAAGTGTACCACATAAAATTTACTATATTTGTTGTTGCAAGATGCGGATGAGCGCTATGTCATTGACGTTCTGGTTTATCATATTGAATTGCGTTATGCAGGCGAGACCGCCGAGAGCGTTTCCCTTGTTAATCTTGTGATTTGTTTAACATGTCTCAAATTTGGAATCTTGTATATATTTCATTCACAAAAAGCTTATGTTTTTTTAATGAATTTTGTGTGTAGTACCTAAACTTAAGTTCCCAGTATGAATTTCATAATATAGATTTAAATATACTGTATGGGTGCACTGCAAATGTCCTATTCATCATTTGAAAATAGCATAATGCTATAATAACCCCTGTCCTGGCTCCAAAGAGACGATATGAAGGTTAAATAAAAGCTCATATAAACATTGCTTTAATACCAGAAGTTCACAATTTTATTCATGTTTTCCCCCTCTTTCAACTTCTAGCCGATGATCCTACTTTTGCCACTGTGCATCATGGTCATTTTATACCCTACGCTACGGCAGGAGACTGCTTTAGTATAGTCCCTTGCCCCCAGGGCCGCTTTCATGTGAGCCTAAATGGGACGGGCCTTGTGGTGGCGCCAGATGTAGACTGGTCAACAGAAGGCCACTCAGTATCAAGACAAATATCAAGAGATGCTGTAAGTTGATAGGACTTGTAGTAAGATATTTTTTAAATGTTTTTTTGTTCTTTGTTGTTGGTGGTAGTGATGGTAGTTTTGACTTTGAAATTGATATGTTAGACAGTCAGAGAAGGGTTAGTACAGAATTATTTATTTCCAGTTACATATATCATTGTTACCCTAATTTGAAGGAAGATTTTTGACAGTATGTTCAAAAGGGGAAACCCAACTTGAAGGAAGTTTTTTCATTTTGTAGCATGGAAATGGAAAGGTAATTGATCAACATAAATTTGGGAAAAAATGGACTTCTTGTACCAAAATAGGAATGTTATATGGAAATTCCAGTTGGGAATTTATGTTAAAAGGAAAAAGATGTTTTTACTTAAATGAATGTGTTTCTTTTCTTTGTACTTTCAGATTAATCAAAGAGTTAGTGGTATCTGCGGTGGATATTGTGGAAAATGTTTTCCAGACAGGGGAGACGGAAGATTATTACCTCTAACATTCCAATCATGACTCAGGTGAGATATACACTCTTTATCATTTTGGCTAGATTTTGATAAATTCTTTCATAATATGTTATTTATTTTTGTTTTAGAGTTATGAGAGTCATTATTTGTTCTTAGTATAAAAGTAATTGTGTTCAAATTAATGCAGGATTCATCTCATTCTTCACGTATTATTGCTTTTTAATTTTGTATTTTTTAATGTATTTTTCTCTCTGCTATATCTTGTTCGAATCATGTCTGTTTTTCTTTGCCCTTACCTTTTCTTTTAATAACAAATTATTATGTTAAAGAAATTTAGTACATTTTCTCACTTTTGACTATACCACAGCAATATTTACCGGTGGTTCTCACACTAGACATCTGTCAGTAATTGTATCAGTGACCAAATTGAACTCAAATTTTAAAGCTTCCGATTACCTTGATGTTCTTTTATGCAATTTATGGTTGGGCATTAACATATGTTTTTGTTCTTTCTTTTCATTTTTTTCCACTTATTCCACCTCAACAGGGACATGTAGATTATTCCAATTTTCTGTACATGCTGTAAATACTATTTTTATTATTTATCACAAGATGTATTATAGTAAACCAGAGATAATTTATATTTTATATACAGCACTTTGATATAAGAGAAGGAAAAAAAACTCAATATTTTTGTGGGAGATATGGCCATTGTGGCGAGGAGAAGGGAGAGGGGGTTCATTAAAGGGGTGGGGTAGGGATGTTGTTTGACTTACTACCGTGGCAAGATGACGCAGAGAAATGGACCAACGCTTGACTTTTCTTCAGGATCTTCTGAAACTCAACAACGAATGCTGCAATTCTGACTGTATTTTTGCTGTCGTGTTGTTTGGACTGCCTGAGACTTTGAACTTCTAGTTATGCAAGATTTGTTTTTATAACATGCTTATGTGTCGTTATGCTTTGTACATGTATTGAGAACAAGTACAGCAATTTGCATTAATATGGTGTTATTAAGTGTTTGCATATTTTATCAAAACAACAAAAATATTTTAAAATATACAACTACATGGAATCTTTAAAAAATATGGCTTTTATACTGTTTTATACACGAGGTATTATAGAAACTCTTGCAAACCCTAACACATTCATGTTGTTTATGTTATGCTTTTTTTAAACATAAATATGTTATTAATGCTTTGTGTCCCTTTTGTAACAGGAAAGGATTTTCTACATAATTTTATGTTAACTTGGTTAACAGTCTACCTCTGTATAGGTTTTTACAGATGCTTAAAAAATGAAGAATTAGAGTTTGTATGAGGAACAATGAGGTCATTAACAGTTTCAGTTGCCTGTAATTTATTTAAAGAATTTTTTCAAATGCACAAATTAATCACACTTTATGACTATGCAAAACTCGGACTACCCGTAAAAGAAACACTGCCCAAGTTCGATACCTCAATTAAAGTCACAAATGCATATATGCTGCTTCAAACTCCTGTGTGTACATGTAGTATATGCATGTTTCTGCCATATATTCAACTCAGGGCCGGTGCTTTTGACTGCTACAGAAATCCTCACTGAGGCAGAAAAAAGTTAATATTTCCTGTGACACAAGCACTGCTTCAAATTTGAAGTTCAAGTGACGTTAGTTAGCGATTTACAGTGTGTGTGTTTGCACATAGTGATGATCTGACAAACATTTGTTATCGCACCATATTTTTGATAGATATACATGTATGTAGTTCCAAAGTGATAGATGAAAATGATAGTGTATATGCAGGGTTCTTAGATGCTTTCTTGCCTGTGCAGTTATTTTATGTCTCGCATTACCTATAAATAACTTTTTATAGTATTTTCTACCCCCTTCGATATATTCCTGTCTTTGTGGATAGTAAATTGTAATGACTTTAACCTCATGTATCAATTGTGGTAACATAGAGAGTGTTTTTTCTATATTTGATGCAAATCAAGCTTTGAATAATGATGGAATATTAGAAGGTTGTGGTTTTTTTTTCTTCCGGACTTACTCAAATTGGTAGTAGGAGGGATTACTCCCCCCCCCCCCCCCCCCCCCCCCCCCCTTGTTAAAGTATTCTATTAAAAAGCTGTCTGGCTTTAAATATTGTTATTATTAAGTTTCTTAGCAGACTTTAGGTGATGCTGAGGTTGAGATGTGTGAAATATTGGAGATCTACTCACTGCCAATTTTTATGCCTCGATTTTACAGACCTGATTCATGCATGGTATCGATAGTGATATTTCAAAACAAAAATTGAGAAATCATTTTGTTATTCAGTGTCTGAAACAGAAAAAAAATCAAACCAAAATGTACATTTTCTCTCCCTTCTCAAGCATGTATTTATAAACAAAACAGTTCTTGACAGCCTCAATTAATCAGCATTTAGCCAAATGTTGACATACATGCATAGTATTGTCTTATACTGTTATGATTTTAGACAAATGGTGTACTTCATTTCATACGTCAAGGAATGTTCATGGTAGTTCTTACCGTCTTTGTATTTTTTTTTTACATTCAATGTTTGAACTTTTTACCCCAATAATTTGCAATGTGGTGAAAGGTAGGAAATGGAAAAGCTATTTTAATACATGATATGTCAAATGGTGCTGCCTATTCTATACAAGTACAAGCTGAAAGTATGGTACTTGAATCTTCTGTGTGATGTACATATGTATATATATTCATTAACTTAAAAAACAGTATTCTCTAGAACTATGCAATGTTATACAGGAGTTATTTGCTCCCTGGTTTATGTAAATGATGCTTGTCATTTTTTAGGAGTCTTTTTCATCATTATTTATGTTCATTCTGCCAAACACTCACTATCCCCCCCCCCCCCCCCCTTTACGTTTACATTGTATTTCCATATATCTCTTGATGCGTGGTGAGATGTTGCAGACATCTATTGTGGTATTTTTTTTAGCCTTTATATTTCATATTGAATTTGTTTTCTATATTAGTATTATAGTATGTATATTTTGGATTTCATCGGAAAAGAAAACAATGATCTCTCCTTGGATAGCAATGTCTGTTATAAAATTTTAAAAAGATAAATGTAGAAAGTAATACTGGACCTAGAAAACAATAGATGGTGGAAAATACTTTATATTATAGGAGGTGGAAATAATATATTACAGATAAATGATATTAACCTAGATCATGAACTCTCTAACTTTTGAAGCAAACAGAAAACAAATATTAGCAATCATTCCAGTCAGCATTGTAAAAGGAATCAGAGAAATGCGTACCGGTAAACAACATCTAGCACAAACTTTTGTTTTGAATTATTCCTTCTGTTAGCTTGGAGTCAGCATGTTACATTGCTAGAATATTCTTTTTATGACATTTTGTCAATGTTAACATTACATTCAGCATTCTTTTAGATTTATTCAGTCTCCGTTTTGCCAAGATGTAGTTGGTAGACCATAGAGTGCAAATATTAACTTTTAGAATAAAATGTTTTCATGAATATGGTGCTTATATTTCATTTTTAACCAGTATATAAAAAGTCTGCTTTTCTATCAATACATGTGTTGAACTTGCTTGGAAAAATATTATTTTCTTCTTTTACAAATATTTAGTGAAACTATTTAATGCTGATTTTGAAAGCCAACTTGCAATGCTCACTGTTCGTTGTCATATTTGTGTTTCTTCAAGTTGTACATGTATACACACGTAATTCCATTTTAACATTACTGCGTTTAATGATCTACTTCATTTCTCAGTCAGTATATTTGTAAACAAAAACATACAATCCTTTGAAAATATGTTACATTATATTGCCAAAGATAATAGATTTTAGCCAGTCAGTACCAGATTCTGGTATGCTTGACATCGTATATCACAGAGCAATTATTGATGAAGAAAAAGTTTCTAAGGAAATTGATCACGTCGACAAAGGCCATATCCCAAAGTGAAAATGTCAAAAATGGGGGTGACCCCATCTATCTCCCATCAGCAATCTTCAAGCATGTTTGTCAATGTTAATTTGGTAAACAAATAAACATGTGAACTTCTATGGTTGCGATTAAACCTTTGTGAAAGAAAAGACCAGTTTACTCAAATATTCAAATTCAAAGAGGTTTCTACCCAGACTTGGGTATGGACTCAACTCTTAACTAGGCATAGATAGAATGAAAGCCTGTATGCAATTTTGCATTCTGATTTTAATTTGAAAGCAATAATTTTGTTACTTCATGTAGATCTAGGCTGTTTAAGTAGACGAGTTTGTGAATTTAAATGCATTTATGTAATGATCTGTTCACCTGGTTGTCACCAGCAACTTTTGGTGTACAAGAACCAGGATACAGTATATACAATTTGATTATTTAGTAAACTGGTCTATTCTCCCTCTTATCTTTTCTGCTTGAGCCATGCAAGGCAACAGCAACAGGGTATTATACAGTATTAAACTAGGCTGCAATCACACAACACCCCACAATCACACCTACAGGACCGACAATAAGACAATACTGAATTAGCCAAGTATTGGTTGGTGTGGAGTCGGTTGGGCAGTATGATTGGGGCATATGTGGTAGACCAACTCAGAAAATGCCCCAGTGACAAACTAGAACAAGTTTTATGGTATCTGTGAGGAAAATTTAACCTTTCAACAAGAAGTATGTATTTTATCTTGGGCATTTTTTATGGTGCTTCCCACCTCATTGTGGAACAAGGCTGTATGCAAGGTTTTTTTCTTCAGCTTTGAAGTACATTAACAGTCAGTGTGTAGCTCTACTTTTTGGTCCTTATGTTTCTTTGCTGCTTATGAAATATAAGGCTGAAACTGTGACAGTATTTTGTGTTTATCACTGCATTATCTTGAGGGAATAGGGGTTGTTTGTTGTAGTGGAGTATATGACCATTTGTAACTGCACTAGTTTTCATGCTCAATTATTAACTAGCAAATAAAATGGTTGTGAATATCATGGAGTTAATTTCAAGACTAAAGGCAACTTCTCTGCCACAAACTAATTATTTTTGCTAAATGATTGAAGAAGATATTGTGGGAGAAGAATTCACATTCGCAAAGCTGCAGTTATGGAGATCTTTCACTGATGAATCGTGGTTCATAATTACATTTAGATCATGATGATTAATTTTAGTTTCAAAATCATAGCTTAAGGACACGAAAGAAATTCATTACCTTTTTTTTTACATGTTCAACATATGAATACATTCTGTGGGAATATTGTTTTCAATGTTCCTTGTACAAATAAAACTTAATAAAATTGAAAATAAACTGTAGCATCATACCTACAAGTAAAACCATATTACACTTATTGTAATTGAGATCAGTTCTTGAAACATCATTTCTAGCAATGTACCACAGGTCTATATACATGCTGCAAAAGACCGAAGACTCCATCATACTTCTGAAGTCTTTTATGTATTTCTTCATTTTATTCATTCTTTCTACTATCAGAGAATGTGTGATATGTACATAGTCCTTTAATACAAAATAAAAAAATGAATTGAATATTTAAAAGGTCAAAAGAAAAAAATTACAATAAACAATGATGAAAAGGAATATAATTATCATTTCGTTGGATTTGAATGGTTATTATTTTAGTGTGTTTATTATAAAATATGGAGTTGAATGGAAGGAAAGAGAGAAATAGTGGAGTAAGAGTATCGTGTTCTAGAGTGAGAGAAGAGAGGAAAAAAGTTGGAGGGAACAGTGACAGCTAGACAAGAAACAACATATTTCAGATTAAAAGAAACATCATATTGAATGACATCCTCCAAGAACCCTAATAAAATACCCCCTGGAACCTGTCATGTGTACATGCTAGTTAGCCCACTCAGTGTATCTTACCGGAGTGTTGGCTCAGTCAGTAGAGCGTCCGCCTCACAGCCGGGAGGTCGTGGGTTCGAACCCCGGCCGCGTCATACCAAAAGACGTTAAAAGATGGGAGTTGTTGCTACCTTGTTTGGCGTTCAACAATAAGGGATAGAGCAACGTCGATCTGGCGCTGCTCAGTGGCTGCCGGGCTCACGATCAATTGGGCAAAAAGAATTTCCGTTTCGGTTTAATAAAATTTGGAGTGGACTATTAGGCTATTATTATTATTATTATTAATACAATTTTCAGCTCATTATATGCTTCTACAAAAATGTAGGAAAGTACATGTATGTTCAATCCTCAATTATTAGGAAGAAATCGATGGAATAAAAGACGTAGGTATAAAAATTAGTCTGAGCAATAATCTAGGTAAATACAATATTTTAATAACATTGAATGTTACATTACAAATTTGCAGATTCTCTTACAACAAAGTATCAAAATAATAAACTTTACCTGGAAATGTACTACCTTGTATATTTAATTTATTCTGATGAATACACAGACAGGTACATGTATGAAATATATTTTTGATGTTTTTTTTATTGAAGGTAAAAAGGGGCATGAAGAAATCATCCCCTCCTTTATAGAGACAGAATTAATGGATGACAGTTCATACATAAAAGCATATGGTTAGTAGTTCCATTATTTCACAAATAATGTCTGAGTTTCTAATTCCTCTCCAAGAGGCAGCAATCTTCATTTAATTAAAATACCATAACCATTTATAATAATGCCTGATTGAAAAAGAAATTACTGTTTTCCCTGACATTTCTGCTTTGAATAAAAGCAATTTGTAAGGAGATGGACTTTATCTCAAACTTCAAAATATGGGCAGTGACACTGATGAGCTCATTACAATTTCAGATATTAGTTGCAGTTTTGAATATGATAATATATCTTTAATAATAGAAGATATGGTTCATGACGATGATCATAAAAACAGTACTAAGTACTAGTATGTTACATAGCACAGTATCCAGTTTACAAAACAGAAATGTGGGTTTTAAAACAAAATCGTAATTTTACAGCTGATTGCACAGGTTAATGTTTGGTAGAATATTTCTATTTGTCAATGGCAAAGCACTGCAATTGACAATCATTACAAAGTGCAGTTTTTACATTCATTACATATACATCCATTTATGATGAATACCATACTAGTTCATAATGGTTACTGCAAATTTAAATTGTTAAATTTGTTTGTTAAAAAAATATCCAACTACATTGTACATATAACATTATGTAAACATATGTATAAAAGGGAAAGCAAAATATAAATAACCTGGGCTTCTGATTAATACAATACGGGCAGATAACTGAAAAAACTTCTATAAAAGTACTATCTAACATTGTACATGCACTTCATCTGCGGCTTATTTGTGTATGAATGTATTATTAAGAAAATTAATTTAAAATGAAAGAAAGAAATGAGATGGAAGTACTATTCACAATAATAATGTATTAAAAGATAATTTCTTAAATATTCTTTTTCATATTGTCTTTGTTTCTTCTGCAAACGCACACAAAACTTAATTATCTTCCAACCTTCCAATCTTCCATGTCATGTCTTTATTTCAGTTTTAGATCATAATACTTTTAGTATGATGATGCAGTGGCACTAGATGCCAATTTAGTACTCGGTATGTATGGTGGCATAACAACATGTTCTTTTGAAGAAGAGCAAGTTTTCCTTGAAATTAGTGTGTTGAAGCAATGATCTTGTTTTCTTGGATTTTCCCAAATCATTATATGAGCAATTTAAGCCACACATACTATGATACTAAATTTAAATGTATATTTAAGAAACAGTGTTCCATTAAAAAATAATTATTTTGTACAAAATGTCATCCAGTACAGTACCCAACAAATAAATCTGGGGGTAAAATATACATACAGTCACATAGCTTCATAACAAAATAAAAATGTATAACTGACTATAGATAAATATCATATAAAATATAGAACTATATCAAAGATTTACCACTTTGAGCACAAACAAAGCATACTCAGGGAACATACATATAAACAATACTCTGAACATATCATTTCAAACACAAAATGCCAGTTCACAAGCATGATAATCTATTACCAATAACAATTCTTTCATTATATTTTTGAAACACTTCAAAACTTGACAGAAACTTTCAGCGAATGTACCAGTCCTCATGACTTTCGGGGTCAGTAGAAATAACAGCGCAATTGCTAGTTTGCACAACATATTCCATGAAGCAAATCATGACAAAACCTACTTCCACGTTAAATCACCAATGTCTTGATTAAATCTGCCTCCAAACTGTAAGGAATTGGCGTTTCTGGAAACAAGAGTTTGCCATAGCCATCATACGTGTACAGTATATCTATTACAATAGAATTACTCCATGGGTCCATTGCGCTTGATACATCTCATTCAGTTTATGCACTGACCTGAATAGAGAGTTCCTTATTGTGCTTATCCCTCCACTGTCCACAAATCATCTTCATCAATCTCTCCCTGTCTTCAAGAGACGGAAGAACCAGGGTCCAGACGATGTCTGGTGTGTGATGCTTCTCACCTTCCTGCAGATCATCTGATGTGAAGTACTCTCTGCTGATGTCCACCTCCACATTGATGACCTCAAAGATAAGGGTGATGTCACAGGAGGAGAAGTCGCTCACCACCAGTCGTTTCAGGTTGAAGATGGGTTGGACGTCGCTGATGGCGTACTGAGGACTCTCTGGTAGCAGCTTGGAGAAGTTAGGGATCGGGTAGCACACGTGATCCTCATGGCACAGTGCCACGTGTGTGTTGGTGATGATGAGTGATCTAGGGTAACGAGGTGCTGTTTCGATGGATGGTGGAACATAGTCATTGTTGCTGACAACATCACCGACCTGGTGGAGGAGCATGTACATCAGAAGGTGGACATCGTGGAAACCATAGGAAGGACTCTTAACCTTCTCCACAACAAGGTATGTCAAGTCACCGATTGTCTCTTCGTTGGCATAGACAAACTTGACACCTGCAGGATGTTTGTATTCTGTGATGACTGCTTCCTGTCTTGCCTTCATTGCCTCCTGGTAGAGGTCAATGGGTGACCCTGGTCTCTGATCAGATTTACGAGGACTCTCTGGGTGTGGCAGAGCGAGCATCAGTTGCTGCTGAAACTTGTGCGTTTCCTTGAAGCTTCTGGTTATCAGGGTCAGGGTGTTGTCTGGTATCTGCCCCGTCACACGTATCTTCTGGTCAAACAGACCCACCACCACCTCGTCTATGTCCCTAAGGGGAATGACATGCTGGCAGCACACTCTCTTTGCCTCTAGCTCTGAAGAACTGTGGATCACACCACTGGCGTGAGATTGCTGATCGGGTCTTCCTGATTTGAGTTTGGATTTGCGAACTGCAGAGTCGCTGCATATCCGACGATGAGTCTTCCAGGATTCCCGATGACACTTCAATGTCTGATCTGAAAACACATAGAGTGCTATAGAGCTAAGCATAACACAAGACATTATCTCCTTTTTAGGAACTGCATAGGTAATCACATTTGTCCATATCACATGGGTAAGATGTTCCGTGTCAACCCCCATTTTCGTGACATTCTCATGAAAGTATTTGATCATCTCGTTGACAGACATCGTGGCAAGACATTGCATTGATGGAGAGAGCTTGAGACCTTTCTTCAGCCCACAGGATGATAGATGATCAATCGTTGTTTGGTCATAGTCAGGGACAAAGACTAAAGAAGGAGCTCCTGGAACGATGGAAGGTGATGATATCATTTCCCCAAATCCAATATCCTGATTATCTAAGGTTCTTGACTTCATTTGAGGCATCAGCGTTTCATACGTTTCCTCAACTCTAGTGGATGACGACGATTCTGTCACATCAATTACTTTGTTCTCCTCATCTGCCTTGGAGATGATGCTCACTTCCTCAACTTTAGAAGCTATCTCATTAACACATAGATCTTTACTATCCTCAACATCCCATGTCTTTGTTTCTTTCTCTTCGCTGGCACTACTGTCAGCAGCATGGCTGATTTGCAGTTGAGGTCTAACTGGAGCTGCATCATCAGGTTCACAAGCATTCTCCACCTCCCTTTCCTTCTCCCTCGCATCACTCCTGCCTAACAATGTTTGGATGTGCCTCCAAACCTCCTCTGCTTCTGACTGGGAAGGGAACTTGTTGGAGAGCTGTACAGTCCCATTAACGATGCCTCTTAACAACTCTACCAACTCCTCCTGCTCCTCTTTGCTCATCTGACTCGGGTATCCCTCCAGGGTAGGCCCGTTGATATCCGGAGGGGGCATGCCGGCTGCCTTGTGCCGAGGACCGTACGTGAAGAGGTTAGGACCCTGAAAGTACATGGTGAGCTGCGAGAAGACGGAGGTTACGTCTGTGATACCTGCCTGGCTGTGTCGGCTGATTTCATCGAAGACGTGATAGGCAAATGCTTTAGGACTCAACTTGATTTCCTGCACAGGGCGTGTCTTTTCTGTTGTCGAAACAGGGTTGGGTCGTGGAGAGCGGGATCTGGATCTTGCCCTAGAAGGAGAATGAATTTTTTCAAATAATTTACCTTACTTTGAATACACATAAAACTTCCCAGATGCAAGTAAAGGGTACTACGACTTTGTCTCGGTTTTAAATACAAAATAATAAATTAGCAAAGATTAGCAATGACAGCAAATCTGTATTTAATTTTGGACAATCCATAAAACATGTATACAAATTTTTACTTGTGTCTCACTTCACTTATCACAAACTACATCAACATGTCTACTGTTGGGCTTTGGTTGTATGTAATGTGCTTCACACGACATAGACATAGATGAATAAAAAGACAATCCGTTAATACAGCCTGAAGGTCTGAAGTCTGTTTATAATCTCATTAGAACTACATCAAGATAAAAATACCAACTTTTACCTTTTTGTTTTATCTTTCTTTGCTCCTTTCTCCCCACTCTTCTTCTGCCCATCTTCTTTGGTTGCTATGGCAGCTGAAGCCTCTTCTTCTGCTGGATCAGACATCTCATTAAATATACTAAGCCACGCCTTACCACCTTGCCTGCGCAGAGATTCTACTTTGGCTTTGAATTCAGCACTTTCTCCTGCAAGAGAAACAAAATAAATGAACTGTTGAGACAATATGATTGCTTCCTGATGCAAAATGAAGGGGCAAAAGGGAATGGCACTGGATATAATGATTAAGGAAGAAAAAGCGGGGTAGAGAATGAGTAGGAAGCTAGTAAAATGACAGTCATACAGTTCCGCCTGCGATCAACGTCACAGTGGATCGCGCGCATACGCGTGCACTTGCGCGCGAACGCGATTGATCGCGATCAGCTTAGTGCGTGGAAAACATTGCTAAAATGTAATGCATTACTTCCGTATGAAATGTCGCCCTCTGTTGGCGACAGTTTCCTTTTTTTTATTTTTGTCAGTAAGTTATTGTTGCCACTTACGCGTATGTTGCGGCAGGAATCTTAAAGTGAAAACTAATCGGCGGAGAAAAAATATATTAGACGTTCATTTTTTGACTAAATTGAAGGCGGATGACTTTTGAATTCACTAAACCAAAATTAAATCGGTAGACTTGTTATCTTATGAGACGCAATATTTATCTATTTTTTCAAAAGAGGATTTAAGTTGCGGCGGGAACCGCAAAGTGATAACTAATCGGCGGAGAAAAAATATATAAGACGTTATCTTTCTATTTCGATTGAATTTAAGGCGGTTCCTTTTTGAATTCGCTAAACCAAAATTAAATCGGTGGACTTTTTAACTTATAAGACGCAAAACTATTTTTCAAAAGACGATTTAAGTTGCGGCGGGAAACTCATCGGCGGAGAAAAATGTATTAGACGTTATCTTTCTATTTTTATTTAATTGAAGGCGGATCCTTTTCAAACTATCTAAACCAAAATGAAATCGGCGGACTTATTTTCTTTTATGACGCAATATTTGTCTCTTTTAAAAAAAAAAACGATTTAAGTTGCGGCGGGTCTTTTGGGGGAATTTTAAAGTGAAAACTATTCACTTGACAGTTGATCGCGCGCATATGCGTGCACTTGCAAACGCAATCGATCGCAATCACTAACTTTAATGCATGGAAACATTGCTAAAATTGAATGCGGCACTTAAGTGAAAAATATGTTATCTTTCTTTAGGCATATTTATTAAATTGAAGGTGAATCCTTTTTTAATTTGCTAAACCAAAATTAAATCGGTGTTCTTGTTATCTTATAAGACGCAATATTTATCTATTTTTTCAAAAGACGTTTTAAGTTGCGGCGGGAACCTCAAAGTGATAACTAATTGACGGAGAAGAAAATATATTAGACGTTATCTTTCTATTTCGATTGAATTGAAGGCGAATCCATTTTGAATTCGCTGAACCTAAATTAAATCGGTGGACTTGTTATCTTTTCAGACACAATACCTTTCTATTTTTCAAAAGATGATTTAAGTTGCGGGGGGAATCTCAAAGTAAAAACTAGTCGGTTACGAAAAAAGATATTAGACAATAATACTCTATTTTTTATTAAATTGAAGGCGGAACGTTTTCTAACTCTCTAAACCAAAATCGAATCGGCGGACTTGTTATCTTTTATAACGCAATATTTTGTCCCTTTAAAAAAAAGATTCAAGTTGCGGTGGGTCTTTTGGGGAATTTTAAAGTGAAAACTATTCACATCACAGTTGATCGCGCGCATATGCGTGCACTTGCGAACGCAATCGATCGCAATCACTAACTTTAATGCATGGAAAACATTGCTGAAATTGAATGCGGCAGTTTAGTGAAAACTATGTTATCTTTCTTTAGGCATATTGATTAAATTGAAAGTGGATCCTTTTTGAATTCGCTTAACCAAAAATAAATCGATGAACTTGCTATCTTATAAAACGCAATATTTATCTATTTTTCAAAAGACGATTTATGTTGCGGGGGAACCTCAAAGTGATAACTTATCGACGGAGAAAAAATATATTAGACGTTATCTCTTTTTCAAAAAATGATTAAAGTTGCGGCGGGTCTTTTGGGGGACTTTTAAAGTGAAATCTATTCACCTCACAGTTGATCGCGCGCATATGCGTGCACTTGCGAACGCAATCGATCGCAATCACTTTAATGCATGAAAACATTGCTAAAATTGAATGCAGCAGTTCAGTAGTGAAAACTATGTTATCTTTCTTTAGGCATATTGATTGAATTGAAAGTGGATCCTTTTTTAATTCGCTAAACCAAAATTAAATCGGTGGACTTATTATCTTCTATGACGCAATATTTTCTATTTTTCAAAAGATGATTTAAGTTGCGGCGGGAATCTCAAAGTAAAAACTAATCGGTGGCGAAAAAATATATTAGACGTTATCACTCTATTTTTTTATTAAATCGAAGGCGGAACCTTTTCGAACTCTCTAAACCAAAATCGAATGGGCGAACTCTTAATCCTTGTCAGAATTCAGTTCCCCCCCCCTTCCCGCGCAAAGCGCGGAAGCTTTGACGTTTCATTAAATTATAAGAGAAAGAAGGCGATTCGTTGTACCGTTATCGACTCTTAATCCTTGTCTAGATTCAGTTTCTTTTGACGTTTCATTAAATTATTAAAGAAAGAAGATGATTCGTTGTACCCTTCTCGACTCTTAATCCTTGTCTAGATTCAGTTTCTTTTGACGTTTCATTAAATTTTTAAAGAAAGAAGACGATTCGTTGTACCATTCTCGACTTTCAATCCTTGTCTGAATTCAGTTTCCCCCCCCCCCTTCCCTCGCGAAAGCTTTGACGTTTCATTAAATTATAAGAGAAAGAAGGCGATTCGTTGTACCATTCTCGACTCTTAATCCCTGTCTAGATTCAGTTTCTTTTGACGTTTCATTATTTTTTTAGAGAAAGAAGACGATTCGTTGTACCATTCTCGACTCTTAATCTTTTGTCTGAATTTAGTTTCCCCCCCCCCCTTCCCGCGCGAAGCGCGGAAGCTTTGACATTTCATTAATAGAGAGAGAAGACGATTCGTTGTACCGTTCCCGACTCTTAATCCTTGTCTAAATTCAGTTTCTTTTGACGTTTCATTAAATTATTAAAAAAGAAGACGATTCGTTGTACCATTCTCGACTCTTAATCCTTGTCTAAATTCAGTGTCTTTTGACATTTCATTAAATTATTAAAGAAAGAAGACGATTCGTTGTACTATTCTCGACTCTTAATCCTTGTCTAAATTCAGTCTCTTTTGACGCTTCATTAAATTATCAAAGAAAGAAGACGATTCGTTGTACCATTCTCGACTCTTAATCATTGTCTAAATTTAGTTCCTCCCCCCCCCCCCCCCCATCCTGCGCGAAGCGCGGAAGCTTTGACGTTTCATTAATAGAGAAAGAAGACGATTCGTTGTACCGTTCCCGACTCTTAATCATTGTATAAATTCAGTTTCTTTAGACGTTTCATTAAATGATTAAATAAAGAAAACAATTCGTTGTACCATTCTCGACTCTTAATCCTTGTCAGATTTCAGTCTCCCCTTCCCCCCCCCCCACCCCTTACCGCGCGAAGCGTGGAAGCTTTGACATTTCGTTAATAGAGAAAGAAGACGATTCGATGTACCGTTCCCGACTCTCAATCCTTGTCTAAATTCGGTTTCTTTCGACATTTCATTAAATTATTAAAGAAAGAAGACGATTTGTGTACCATTCTCGACTCTTAATCCTTGTCTAAATTCAGTTTCCTTTGGCGTTTCTATTAGAGAAAGAAGACGATTCGTTGTACCGTTCTCGACTCTCAATCATTGTCTAAATTCAGTTTCTTTTTACGTTTCATTAAATTATTAAAGAAAGAAGACGTTGTACCATTCTCGACTCTTAATCCTTGTCTGAATTCAGTCCCCCCCCCCCCCCTTCCTGCGCGAAGCGCGGAAGCTTTGACGTTTCATTAATAGGAAAAGTAGACGATTCGTTGTACCGTTCCCGACTCTTAATCCTTGTCCAAATTAAGTTTCTTTTGACGTTTCATTAAATGATTAAAGAAAGAAGACAATTCATTGTACCATTCTCAACTCTTAATCCTTGTCTGATTTCAGTGAATTCAGTCTCTCCCCGCCCCCTCCCCCCCCCCCCACTTCCCGCGCGAAGCGCGGAATCTTTGACGTTTCATTAAATTATTAGAGAGAGAAGACAATTCGTTGTACCGTTCTCGACTCTGAATTCTTGTTTGAATCAGATTCCCCATTCTCCGCGCGTAGCGCGGAAGCTCTAACGTTTCATTAAATTATTAAAGAAAGAAGACTATTCGTTGAACCATTCTCGACTCTTACTCCATGTCTGATTTCAGTCCCCCCCTTCCCGCACGAAGCGGGGAAGCTTTGACGTTTCATTAAATTATTAGAGAAAGAAGAAAATTCGTTGTACCGTTCTAGACTCTTAATGCTTGTTTGAACCAAGTTCCCCTTTCTCCGCGCGTAGCGATGAAGCTCTAACGTTTCATTAAATAATTAAAGAAAGAAGACGATTCGTTGTACCATTCTCGACTCTTAATCCTTGTCTAAATTCAGTTTCTTTTTACGTTTCATTAAATGATTAAAGAAAGAAGACAATACGTTGTACTGTACCATTCTCGACTTTTAATCCTTGTCTGATTTCAGTCCCCCCCCCCCCCCCTCTTCCCGCGCGAAGCGCGGAAGCTTTGACGTTTCATTGAATTATTAAAGAAAGAAGAAAATTCGTTGTACCGTGCTCGACTCTGAATGCTTGTTTGAACCAAGTTCCCCTTTCTCCGCGCGTAGCGATGAAGCTCTAACGTTTCATTAAATAATTAAAGAAAGAAGACGATTCGTTGTACAATTCTCGACTCTTAATCCTTGTCTAAATTCAGTTTCTTTTTACGTTTCATTAAATTATTAAAGAAAGAAGACGATTCGTTGTACCATTCTCGACTCTTAATCCTTGTCTGATTTCAGTCTCTCCCCGCCCCCCCCCCCCCCCCTCCCCCACTTCCCGAGCGAAGCGCGGAATCTTTGACGTTTCATTAAATTATTAGAGAAAGTAGACAATTCGTTGTACCGAACTCTGAATTCTTGTTTGAATCAGATTCCCCATTCTCCGCGCGTAGCGCGGAAGCTCTAACGTTTCATTAAATTATTAAAGAAAGAAGACGATTCGTTGTACCATTCTCGACTATCCTTTTTCTTCCTACGTCCTCTTCCTTTCTTCGTTCTCTCTCTCTCTCTCTCTCTCTTCAGTTTCTTTTTACGTTTCATTAAATTATTAAAGAAAGAAGACGATTCGTTGTACCATTCTCGACTCTTAATCCTTGTCTGATTTCAGTCTCTCCCCGCCCCCCCCCCCCCCCCCCTCCCCCACTTCCCGCGCGAAGCGCGGAATCTTTGACGTTTCATTAAATTATTAGAGAAAGTAGACAATTCGTTGTACCATTCTCGACTCTTACTCCATGTCTGAATTCAGTTCCCCCCCTCTCTTCCCGCGCGAAGCGCTGAAGCTTTGACGTTCCATTAAATTATTAAAGAAAGAAGACGATTCGTTGTACCATTCTCGACTATCCTTTTTCTTCCTACGTCCTCTTCCTTTCTTCGTTCTCTCTCTCTCTCTCTCTCTCTTTTTTTTTTGGGGGGGGGGGAGCGACCGCCCACACCGCTACCCCCCCCCCCCCCCATGGCGACGCGCCTGTATCCTCTCTGTCTCTCATTCCCACTCTCTACTTCTTTTTTGCACTTTTGCGCTTCGCGCTTAACATTAAGCTCGTTGCTTTTTAACGCTGCGGCTTTGCATTTGGCGCACTGCATTTCTATGATGCTGTTGATTGAATAAATTGAATAAATTCATCAATTCCTGATGAAGCCGTATGAGCGAGAATTCAATTTATTCTTGTCTCATATACGGTTGTCTCATTTACGTATGTATCATGAAAATGAGATAGCACAATGTGTATATTGATGGTCATCTTGCGAGTAATAACCGTTAACTACTCTCATCGGGCTGTCATTAATTTTTCTCTTCATTTATTTTTTTGATGGTGAATTATTGGGGGGGGGGGTGATTAAACAGGCCACCCCCACCTGAAATATTGGGGGAGGGGGAGGGGGTGTCAATACCCATGCTTTTTAAAAAATTAAATTGAAGGCGGATCTTTTTCGAACTCTCTAAACAAAAATCGAATGGGCGGACTTATTATCTTTTATGACGCAATATTTGTCTCTTTTTTCAAAAAATGATTTAAGTTGCGGCGGGTCTTTTAGGGGAATTTTAAAGAGAATTATATTCACGTCACAGTAAGTTGATCGCGCGCATATGCGTGCACTTGCGAACGCAATCGATCGCAATCACTTCAATGCATGAAAACACTGCTAAAATTGAATGCGACAGTTTAGTGAAAACTATGTTATCCTACTTTATTCCTATTGATTGAATTGAAGGTGGGTCAACAATGTGTATGCCTAAACCCCCCCCCCCCCCCCATTCACATGAAATCCCAGTAGCGGATCTGTATCTTACCCCTATACTTATATTTTCAAGCTCTCTTTATTTCCTAGGTTCCTTATATGATCTACATGTAGGCCTACTAGGTTTTTTTTTTTAATTGACGCTTTTTATTGATAATAATTCAAAAGTTCTAAAGCCTATAGTGCCCACTATGCGATCTGAGCTTATTATTTATCCGATTTTTCTCAAACCTTCACTAGTCTACTGTGTTTCTTTGATTTTTCTCCGTTAATTGTCCAAGCAATCTGCTCTATAAAAGGTTAATTCTCCTTTAATGATAATTCAGTGTAGGCCGCCTACAACATGTGACGGAAGAGTTGTTGTACCTGGATATTTCTTCATCATAGTCGACGGTGACCAATATGCTAATTTGAGATTCAAATAGATAGATGTATGTTTAAATTAAGGAGCTTTCTTATTATTTCATTTGTCCGATTTAGTTTAAACTTTGAACTATAAATTTCTTTGTTTTTTCTGTTTTCACACAATTACAATTGTTACTCGGGTTGGGTTAACCTTGCATTTATGTAGCTAGTGTATTAAAACCAGAATTCGACCATTTACGTAAAACACACGTATAATATATATACACATCTCAATGATCAAGATTACACCTAATTACGTGTGCACAGTTTGCTTTTCTAATACACACACACCCACAACACTTATAGCACGCGCGCTACATACACATACATATAGCATACGCATGTGTATAAATCACACTTGCACACACTACATGCAGACTAGACGCGCATTAGTACATAGTCGGTCGTCAGTGCGCTATGCACAATAGAGCACGATGAGTAATGTTATGAGAATGAGGTCGCCTTTTCAGAGAGGTCAGGTCGTAGTCTATTTTAAGTGACGCGATTCGAGTTGGAGAATAATTAACAAAATATATATTTCTGATATTTAGACAGGGTGGCTAATTTCCCTGATAGTCATTAGTGATGGTTCCATGAGGCCCTGATTGGTAACAATAATTTTCGATATCAATTATGAATATAAACTCGTAACATCAAAAAACTCAAAATACAGAACAAAATAAATATAGACTAGACCCGAGACCTATACAGATAGGTCTACCTTGGTATCCTCGTATTTGAATATAATTTTTGGGGACAGGAAATATTGTTGCGTATTTCTCAAATCTAAATATAGAGCGTATCATTATAATAAACATGAATTTAAAGACCGTATTTATTTTTTGTAATCCGATGAAAAGAAATCATGAGTATTTTTAGACTACCTTTTAATATCAATTATAGTTATCGCACATTTGGTCAAACTGTTATTTAAAGAAATATAAATTCCAAGTACGGTCCTGGGGATCATTTGCTTTGTTCCTGTGTTTTAAGTTCACATTATTCACCAATTTTAAATACCACTACAAGTCAGGCGCAAAGCCGCGGGGTGGGGGCGGTCGCCCCCCCCCCCCCAAAAAAAAAGAGAGAGAGAAGAGAAAAAAAAGGGAGAGGACGTAGGAAGAAAAAGGAGCATACAAAGACAAGAGTTGAGAACGGTATAACGAATCGTCTTCTTTCTCTACTAATTTAATGAAACGTCAAAGCTTCCACGCTTCGCGCGGGAGGGGAGGGGGGAACTGAATCCAGACAAGGATTAAGAGTCGAGAACGAATCGTCTTCTTTCTCTGATACATTTAATTGAAAATCAAAGCTTCCGCGCTTCGTGTGGGAGGGAAGGGGGGGGGGGGAGGGGTGGCCTGAATCCAGACAAGGATTAAGAGTCAAGAACGGACAACGAATCGTTTTCTTTCTCTAATAATAAATTTAATGAAACGTCAAGCTTTCGCGCGGGAGGTGGGAAACTGATATCAGACAAGGATTAACAAAACAATGGATTCTGAGTGGGGCATTCTGGCGACATTCCGAATGCCAATTGTATAAATCCGTGACGTAATTAACTATTAGGCCTAAAAAATAAAAAGATATTGTGCCTTAGGTGCTAAAACAGGGGTCGGTCGGAAATCTTTTTTTTTTTCTTTCCTTTTTTTTTTATCGCCCTTTTTGGGCTGATATTTTTCAGTTTTGAATGTTGTTTTTTTGTTTCTTTTTTGTTCTCGCCCTCTTTGGGCTGCTTATTCTCAGTTTTAAATACTTTAATGCTTTAAAACATGTGTTTCAGCGACATCATTCCATTCATATCTTTTCACCTTATACTAATCCATGGTTTACAATGTTGTGTTGAGACAACACTCTCTGCTTCCCAAGCTGACGAAGTTGTTTTCAACTACCTGTAAAACTTGTTAGCAATCTGAAGATTGTTGACAAATTGTACAGGTGGTCCCGGGCAAAAAGTGGTCTCTTTACTAACCAAAGAAGGGACCGAAACTGACACAGGAAAAGACAGCCAGACAGTTTTGCATGCAAGAGGTTCAAATCATAGCCTATTACAAAATTTGTATCTAAACTGGCCCAATTCATAAAATATGCTCTTCATTCCTGTTTCAGTCCTGGGGATTGTTCCAAGTGTATGTTTGTATCCGTTTTTTGAGTCTGAAATGAGTCAAATCTGACCCCCCAAAATTAAACAATTCAAATGCATGAACATTTGAACTCACTGTATCTTCATGTTTTAATCCGAGTTGTACAATATACAAAGTTACACACCAACTTACACTTTCTGGAAAACTTTAATAAAGAAACAATATTTGAATAAATAAACACAAATACATGTGTGTTTTCTTGCACACATGATTTCATCCACTTCTGCTACACACCGAATTGTACTTGTTTATGAAAGCACCAACATCTCTGGAAGTATTTATGTATAATTTTAAAAATGAGTCTTCCTGTACATATTCTAGTTGTTACTGTCTATACTAATATCTGAATCAGGCGCGTACGCAAGGTGGGGGGGGGGGGGGGGGGGGGGGTCGGACCCCCTCAATCTTTTTCTTTTGATAAAAGAAAGAAATAATGATAATTTTAAAAAATTGTGCTTAAGGGTGACCAAAAAAGGTGACCCCCCCCCCCCCCTCCCCGCTTATTCAGCGGCTGGCTGAGTCGTTGCGAAATTTTTCATCAAATCTTGGACCCCCCCCCCAACAAAAAAGTGCTCTCCCCCCCCCCCCCCCTCTCTTATATGGCTCTTCCTTTATGTTAAAAAAAAAAACTTTTTATTAAGCATTACTTCTCACGTCGGATATAATTATTTGACAAAATTATGCAAGGAATAGATCGCATACGATCCCATCTGATTGCAGCTGATCGCAGTTGATCGCAGACAATTACTGTGTGTTCTGGTATAATTGAGGCTTGTGGATAGTTCTCAATGTTGTAGGGTAAGTTTGAAGAAGAAAAAAAACAGAACCCTAACGTTTGAGATTTGGGGAGACATTATGGGGATGTATGAGAAGTATCTGTTATGGGTGGAGATTCCTTTTCGAAAGGTTTACAAACGTGTATAGTCGGGGGCTAGGTTAAGCCTCTCCAATGTATAGTTTAAATAAAACGACTATCAATCGATCTTTCCGTATTGTAGCTTTATGCTTAAATTTCATTGGCATTTATATTCCCTTTTAAAGATTTATATAATTTGACGAGACCCCTTCTCCCCCTTTATGATGTTACTCCAAGTTTTTTTTTTTTTTTAGAAAGTACACCTAGTTTATTATGGTAGAAATGTCATTTTGTCATGAAAAATACTCCAGGTAAGATGTATTCCGGCACCTAGCCGCATACTCGGATAAATTGTTGCATGGATAATAGGTGACGATTGGCCTATATTATGGATAAGTTCAAAATGGGCTGGGGAGCTGCACCCCCCGCCCCCGTTGTAAAGATTCCTTGGAGAAAAAAAATACTGAACCAATTTTTCGATTACAATGTACTTTATGAATATAGCTTTGTACAAATTGCTCTAATGTTGTTCTACAAGTGGGGAGGGGTCACAGAAGGGGGAGGGTGCACATTTTGAACCCCTCCATTCATTGTCTTAATGATTTGGACTGAAAATCATGACTATCACCTGGATCCACATCTCAATTTATGTGTCACTTAATTGACAGACTCTTAGCCTGCATCATTTCCGATCACACATGTCCTACTCAACAAACTGCCCCCATCCCAAAATTATTCTTGATTTTAATGGTGGTGGGGGGGGGGGGCATTTCAAGCGAGGGAGGGGGGTAGGGCGAAAGTTCTGAACCACACCATGCACGAACATAATTATTTAAGACGGCAAATTATGTCTGTCACGTGGTACAGGTCTTATTTTATAGAGTATTTGACCTATATCCTGATTTGACTCTGAGAACACATTATATATCGGTTGTTAGGCATATTATTACCATAGCAACGGGAACTATGCAATATATATCATTAAAGTATGATGAAAATGCATCATCTGACATCACACTTCCTATCAAAATAGTCATCTGCTTGGTGAAAGCATCTTATCGCGATATATTCTATTTTCACGGCAATATGTTACCGTTGCTAAGGAGAAGGCCCTTAGCAACCAAATTTGCTATTTTGGCTCACAACAAAGTGTCAACTTTAGAGCGCTATAACTTTTTAGTTACAAAAGCAATAGACTTAAAATTTGGATATGATATTAACCATCTGGTTTCTGAGCAGTTTTTCAGCAACTTTCAAGTCAGTCAAACCACGATCGATCATGTAGAAAACTCTCCATTAGAGAAAAATCAGTGAAATTATTGTCTCATTTTTAATTTGGGCTTTAGCACTTTGATAAAGTCATGATCATTAAGTAAACCAACGGAAAGAAATAAATAAATGAAAGAAATGAATGTCAATATCACAATACAGCGTTTGAGCAATATAAAGAGAGACAGATCGCGGGAGAGAGCGAAGCGAAAACTATTAAATATCGCTGATGTTACCGGCTATACAAAAAGTAAGCCAACGGAAAGAAAGAAATGAATGAAGAAAATGAAGGGCCCCGTTGCCCCCACCCCCACTCCTCTATTGGAAAATCCTGGATCCGCCACTGCTTCCTCAATTTTGTTAATTTCCTATCTAAATAGTCCGTATACTCTAATAATTTAACAATGTTGTTCTCATGCCACATGGCATTACTCTGTATCGTTGTCCAGTCACAACAACGACTCAAAAATAATGACAGATTTATTACATTCCCACCACAAGAATGTCCTGAGTCGGCGCTCTTAGAACAAAGGCGCGTATAATATGCGGTGTTTTTGAACTTTGGTGTTGATTGACACGACACCTCATTTCAGATAAGCTATCAGCCTATACAGTGCCTCCCAGAAAAAAACGATACTGCAATTAATTTGAATAGGCTTTGTCGGCCGGGCTTTCTACACAAAATGTATATTCATAGTCTGCTTGAGTTCGAATGCTCTCACAGAAATAGGGATATTCCTTAACGTCAAGAATTGTGTTTGAAAGAAAAAGGTAATCTTTGGAGGATGCATGAAATGTTTAACTCGACCCCAAAACAAAGGGTACGGTGAGTATACATTCTTCCGTTATGTCTTTTCAAAGAGGAGCCATGAGAATGATCCGTCGATTGATTTTCAAAGTACCCTATAGCACTATAAAGTTTACAAACAACATAATTTGTGTTTCATCTACCTGCTCGTAATATTTGAATAGGCTTTGTCGACCGGGCTTTCTACACCAAAATTATAATTGTTGTGCCTTTTACCGCTAGACCCTCTTTTCTTCACGCGATTGCATCTGATCGCAAATGAATGCTGTTGCAATGAGACTATACATGTTTGTAAACCTTTCGAAAAGGAATCTCCGCCCATGACAGAAACTACTCATACATCCCCATATTATGTTTCCTCGAATCTCAAACGTTAGGGTTCTGTTTTTTTTCTTTTCTTCAAACTATTGAGAACTATCCACAAGCCTCTACGTAATCAGAACACACAGTTATTGTCTGCGATCAGCTGCGATCAGTTGCAATCAAATGGGATCGTATGCGCTCTGTTCCTTGTGTAGAAGATTTTCAAGCTTTCCGCATCTCTCTCCCCAGCCACATTTATAATTTGTCATCTTTGCTGGGCCGGATTAAACTGTTTTGGATGCGATAGCTGAACAGTGTCCACTTAATATAGAGGCGCCGGTCGGGGTGGATAATTAAAATGAAATTCAAGCATAAAGCTACAGTACGGAAAGATCGATTGATAGGCATTTTATTTAAACTATTATATACATTGGAGAGACATAACAAAATTAGGATTCATAGTCTGCTTGAGTGCGAATGCACTCAAGCAGAAATAGGGATATTCCTTAACGTCAAGAATTGTGTTTGAAAGAAAAAGGGAATCTTTGGAGGATGCATAAAATATTTAACTCTACCCCGAAACACCTGGTACGGTGAGTGTACATTCTTCCGTTATGTCTTTTCAAAGAGGAGCCATGAGAATGATCCGTCGATTGATTTTCAAAGTACCCTATAGCACTATAAAGTTTACAAAGAACATAATTTGTGTTTCATCTACCTGCTTGTAAAATTTGAAAAGGCTATGTCGACCGGGCTTTCTACACCAAAATTATAATTGTTGTGCCTTTTACCGCTAGACCCTTTTTTCTTCACGCGATTGCATCTGATCGCAAATGAATGCTGTTGCAATGAGACTATACATGTTTGTAAACCTTTCGAAAAGGAATCTCCGCCCATGACAGAAACTACTCATACATCCCCATATTATGTTTCCTCGAATCTCAAACGTTAGGGTTCTGTTTTTTTTCTTTTCTTCAAACTATTGAGAACTATCCACAAGCCTCTACGTAACCAGAACACACAGTTATTGTCTGCGATCAGCTGCGATCACTGTTGCAATCAAATGGGATCGTATGCGCTCTGTTCCTTGTATAGAAGATTTTCAAGCTTTCCGCATCTCTCTCCCAAGCCACATTTATAATTTGTCATCTTTGCTGGGCCGGATTAAACTGTTTTGGATGCGATAGCTGAACAGTGTCCACTTAATATAGAGGCGCCGGTCGGGGTGGATAATTAAAATGAAATTCAAGCATAAAGCTACAGTACGGAAAGATCGATTGATAGGCATTTTATTTAAACTATTATATACATTGGAGAGACATAACAAAATTAGGATTCATAGTCTGCTTGAGTGCGAATGCACTCTCAGAAATAGGGATATTCCTTAACGTCAAGAATTGTGTTTGAAAGAAAAAGGGAATCTTTGGAGGATGCATAAAATGTTTAACTCTACCCCGAAACACCTGGTACGGTGAGTGTACATTCTTCCGTTATGTCTTTTCAAAGAGGAGCCATGAGAATGATCCGTCGATTGATTTTCAAAGTACCCCATAGCACTATAAAGTTTACAAAGAACATAATTTGTGTTTCATCTACCTGCTTGTAAAATTTGAATAGGCTTTGTCGACCGGGCTTTCTACACCAAAATTATAATTGTTGTGCCTTTTACCGCTAGACCCTTTTTTCTTCACGCGATTGCATCTGATCGCAAATGAACGCTGTTGCAATGAGACTATATATACACGTTTGTAAACCTTTCGAAAAGGAATCTCCGCCCATGACAGAAACTACTCATACATCCCCATATTATGTTTCCTCGAATCTCAAACGTTAGGGTTCTGTTTTTTTTCTTTTCTTCAAACTATTGAGAACTATCCACAAGCCTCTACGTAACCAGAACACACAGTTATTGTCTGCGATCAGCTGCGATCACTGTTGCAATCAAATGGGATCGTATGCGCTCTGTTCCTTGTATAGAAGATTTTCAAGCTTTCCGCATCTCTCTCCCAAGCCACATTTATAATTTGTCATCTTTGCTGGGCCGGATTAAACTGTTTTGGATGCGATAGCTGAACAGTGTCCACTTAATATAGAGGCGCCGGTCGGGGTGGATAATTAAAATGAAATTCAAGCATAAAGCTACAGTACGGAAAGATCGATTGATAGGCATTTTATTTAAACTATTATATACATTGGAGAGACATAACAAAATTAGGATTCATAGTCTGCTTGAGTGCGAATGCACTCTCAGAAATAGGGATATTCCTTAACGTCAAGAATTGTGTTTGAAAGAAAAAGGGAATCTTTGGAGGATGCATAAAATGTTTAACTCTACCCCGAAACACCTGGTACGGTGAGTGTACATTCTTCCGTTATGTCTTTTCAAAGAGGAGCCATGAGAATGATCCGTCGATTGATTTTCAAAGTACCCCATAGCACTATAAAGTTTACAAAGAACATAATTTGTGTTTCATCTACCTGCTTGTAAAATTTGAATAGGCTTTGTCGACCGGGCTTTCTACACCAAAATTATAATTGTTGTGCCTTTTACCGCTAGACCCTTTTTTCTTCACGCGATTGCATCTGATCGCAAATGAACGCTGTTGCAATGAGACTATACACGTTTGTAAACCTTTCGAAAAGGAATCTCCGCCCATGAGCGAAAATACTCATACATCCCCATATTATGTTTCCTCGAATCTCAAACGTTAGGGTTCTGTTTTTTTCTTTTCCTCAAACTTACCCTACAACATTGAGAACTATCCACAAGCCTCTACGGAATCAGAACACACAGTTATTGTCTGCGATCAGCTGCGATCAGTTGCAATCAAATGGGATCGTATGCGCTCTGTTCCTTGTATAGAAGATTTTCAAGCTTTCCGCATCTCTCTCCCCAGCCACATTTATAATTTTACATCTTTGCTGGGCCGGATTAAACTGTTTTTGGATGCGATAGCTGAACAGTGTCCACTTAATATAGAGGCGCCGGTCGGGGTGGATAATTAAAATGAAATTCAAGCATAAAGCTACAGTACGGAAAGATCGATTGATAGGCATTTTATTTAAACTATTATATACATTGGAGAGACATAACGAAATTAAGATTCATAGTCTGCTTGAGTGCGAATGTTCTCGCAGAAATAGGGATATTCCTTAACGACAAGAATTGTGTTTGAAAGAAAAAGGGAATCTTTGGAGGATGCATAAAATGTTTAACTCTACCCCGAAACACCTGGTACGGTGAGTGTACATTCTTCCGTTATGTCTTTTCAAAGAGGAGCCATGAGAATGATCCGTCGATTGATTTTCAAAGTACCCCATAGCACTATAAAGTTTACAAAGAACATAATTTGTGTTTCATCTACCTGCTTGTAAAATTTGAATAGGCTTTGTCGACCGGGCTTTCTACACCAAAATTATAATTGTTGTGCCTTTTACCGCTAGACCCTTTTTTCTTCACGCGATTGCATCTGATCTCCATGAGAATGATCCGTCGATTGATTTTCAAAGTACCCCATAGCACTATAAAGTTTACAAAGAACATAATTTGTGTTTCATCTACCTGCTTGTAAAATTTGAATAGGCTATGTCGACCGGGCTTTCTACACCAAAATTATAATTGTTGTGCCTTTTACCGCTAGACCCTTTTTTCTTCACGCGATTGCATCTGATCGCAAATGAACGCTGTTGCAATGAGACTATACACGTTTGTAAACCTTTCGAAAAGGAATCTCCGCCCATGAGCGAAAATACTCATACATCCCCATATTATGTTTCCTCGAATCTCAAACGTTAGGGTTCTGTTTTTTTCTTTTCCTCAAACTTACCCTACAACATTGAGAACTATCCACAAGCCTCTACGGAATCAGAACACACAGTTATTGTCTGCGATCAGCTGCGATCAGTTGCAATCAAATGGGATCGTATGCGCTCTGTTCCTTGTATAGAAGATTTTCAAGCTTTCCGCATCTCTCTCCCAAGCCACATTTATAATTTGTCATCTTTGCTGGGCCGGATTAAACTGTTTTGGATGCGATAGCTGAACAGTGTCCACTTAATATAGAGGCGCCGGTCGGGGTGGATAATTAAAATGAAATTCAAGCATAAAGCTACAGTACGGAAAGATCGATTGATAGGCATTTTATTTAAACTATTATATACATTGGAGAGACATAACAAAATTAGGATTCATAGTCTGCTTGAGTGCGAATGCACTCTCAGAAATAGGGATATTCCTTAACGTCAAGAATTGTGTTTGAAAGAAAAAGGGAATCTTTGGAGGATGCATAAAAATGTTTAACTCTACCCCGAAACACCTGGTACGGTGAGTGTACATTCTTCCGTTATGTCTTTTCAAAGAGGAGCCATGAGAATGATCCGTCGATTGATTTTCAAAGTACCCCATAGCACTATAAAGTTTACAAAGAACATAATTTGTGTTTCATCTACCTGCTTGTAAAATTTGAATAGGCTTTGTCGACCGGGCTTTCTACACCAAAATTATAATTGTTGTGCCTTTTACCGCTAGACCCTTTTTTCTTCACGCGATTGCATCTGATCTCCATGAGAATGATCCGTCGATTGATTTTCAAAGTACCCCATAGCACTATAAAGTTTACAAAGAACATAATTTGTGTTTCATCTACCTGCTTGTAAAATTTGAATAGGCTATGTCGACCGGGCTTTCTACACCAAAATTATAATTGTTGTGCCTTTTACCGCTAGACCCTTTTTTCTTCACGCGATTGCATCTGATCGCAAATGAACGCTGTTGCAATGAGACTATACACGTTTGTAAACCTTTCGAAAAGGAATCTCCGCCCATGAGCGAAAATACTCATACATCCCCATATTATGTTTCCTCGAATCTCAAACGTTAGGGTTCTGTTTTTTTCTTTTCCTCAAACTTACCCTACAACATTGAGAACTATCCACAAGCCTCTACGGAATCAGAACACACAGTTATTGTCTGCGATCAGCTGCGATCAGTTGCAATCAAATGGGATCGTATGCGCTCTGTTCCTTGTATAGAAGATTTTCAAGCTTTCCGCATCTCTCTCCCAAGCCACATTTATAATTTGTCATCTTTGCTGGGCCGGATTAAACTGTTTTGGATGCGATAGCTGAACAGTGTCCACTTAATATAGAGGCGCCGGTCGGGGTGGATAATTAAAATGAAATTCAAGCATAAAGCTACAGTACGGAAAGATCGATTGATAGGCATTTTATTTAAACTATTATATACATTGGAGAGACATAACAAAATTAGGATTCATAGTCTGCTTGAGTGCGAATGCACTCTCAGAAATAGGGATATTCCTTAACGTCAAGAATTGTGTTTGAAAGAAAAAGGGAATCTTTGGAGGATGCATAAAAATGTTTAACTCTACCCCGAAACACCTGGTACGGTGAGTGTACATTCTTCCGTTATGTCTTTTCAAAGAGGAGCCATGAGAATGATCCGTCGATTGATTTTCAAAGTACCCCATAGCACTATAAAGTTTACAAAGAACATAATTTGTGTTTCATCTACCTGCTTGTAAAATTTGAATAGGCTTTGTCGACCGGGCTTTCTACACCAAAATTATAATTGTTGTGCCTTTTACCGCTAGACCCTTTTTTCTTCACGCGATTGCATCTGATCGCAAATGAATGCTGTTGCAATGAGACTATACACGTTTGTAAACCTTTCGAAAAGGAGTCTCCGCCCATGAGCGAAAATACTCATACATCCCCATATTATGTTTCCTCGAATCTCAAACGTTAGGGTTCTGTTTTTTTCTTTTCCTCAAACTCACCCTACAACATTGAGAACTATCCACAAGCCTCTACGGAATCAGAACACACAGTTATTGTCTGCGATCAGCTGCGATCAGTTGCAATCAAATGGGATCGTATGCGCTCTGTTCCTTGTATAGAAGATTTTAAAGCTTTCCGCATCTCTCTCCCCAGCCACATTTATAATTTTACATCTTTGCTGGGCCGGATTAAACTGTTTTGGATGCGATAGCTGAACAGTGTCCACTTAATATAGAGGCGCCGGTCGGGGTGGATAATTAAAATGAAATTCAAGCATAAAGCTACAGTACGGAAAGATCGATTGATAGGCATTTTATTTAAACTATTATATACATTGGAGAGACATAACAAAATTAGGATTCATAGTCTGCTTGAGTGCGAATGCACTCTCAGAAATAGGGATATTCCTTAACGTCAAGAATTGTGTTTGAAAGAAAAAGGGAATCTTTGGAGGATGCATAAAATGTTTAACTCTACCCCGAAACACCTGGTACGGTGAGTGTACATTCTTCCGTTATGTCTTTTCAAAGAGGAGCCATGAGAATGATCCGTCGATTGATTTTCAAAGTACCCCATAGCACTATAAAGTTTACAAAGAACATAATTTGTGTTTCATCTACCTGCTTGTAAAATTTGAATAGGCTATGTCGACCGGGCTTTCTACACCAAAATTATAATTGTTGTGCCTTTTACCGCTAGACCCTTTTTTCTTCACGCGATTGCATCTGATCGCAAATGAACGCTGTTGCAATGAGACTATACACGTTTGTAAACCTTTCGAAAAGGAGTCTCCGCCCATGAGCGAAAATACTCATACATCCCCATATTATGTTTCCTCGAATCTCAAACGTTAGGGTTCTGTTTTTTTCTTTTCCTCAAACTCACCCTACAACATTGAGAACTATCCACAAGCCTCTACGGAATCAGAACACACAGTTATTGTCTGCGATCAGCTGCGATCAGCTGCGATCAGTTGCAATCAAATGGGATCGTATGCGCTCTGTTCCTTGTATAGAAGATTTTCAAGCTTTCCGCATCTCTCTCCCCAGCCACATTTATAATTTTTCATCTTTGCTGGGCCGGATTAAACTGTTTTGGATGCGATAGCTGAACAGTGTCCACTTAATATAGAGGCGCCGGTCGGGGTGGATAATTAAAATGAAATTCAAGCATAAAGCTACAGTACGGAAAGATCGATTGATAGGCATTTTATTTAAACTATTATATACATTGGAGAGACATAACGAAATTAAGATTCATAGTCTGCTTGAGTGCGAATGTTCTCGCAGAAATAGGGATATTCCTTAACGACAAGAATTGTGTTTGAAAGAAAAAGGGAATCTTTGGAGGATGCATAAAATGTTTAACTCTACCCCGAAACACCTGGTACGGTGAGTGTACATTCTTCCGTTATGTCTTTTCAAAGAGGAGCCATGAGAATGATCCGTCGATTGATTTTCAAAGTACCCCATAGCACTATAAAGTTTACAAAGAACATAATTTGTGTTTCATCTACCTGCTTGTAAAATTTGAATAGGCTTTGTCGACCGGGCTTTCTACACCAAAATTATAATTGTTGTGCCTTTTACCGCTAGACCCTTTTTTCTTCACGCGATTGCATCTGATCGCAAATGAACGCTGTTGCAATGAGACTATACACGTTTGTAAACCTTTCGAAAAGGAATCTCCGCCCATGACAGAAACTACTCATACGTCCCCATATTATGTTTCCTCGAATCTCAAACGTTAGGGTTCTGTTTTTTTCTTTTCCTCAAACTTACCCTACAACATTGAGAACTATCCACAAGCCTCTACGTAATCAGAACACACAGTTATTGTCTGCGATCAGCTGCGATCAGTTGCAATCAAATGGGATCGTATGCGCTCTGTTCCTTGTATAGAAGATTTTCAAGCTTTCCGCATCTCTCTCCCCAGCCACATTTATAATTTTACATCTTTGCTGGGCCGGATTAAACTGTTTTTGGATGCGATAGCTGAACAGTGTCCACTTAATATAGAGGCGCCGGTCGGGGTGGATAATTAAAATGAAATTCAAGCATAAAGCTACAGTACGGAAAGATCGATTGATAGGCATTTTATTTAAACTATTATATACATTGGAGAGACATAACGAAATTAAGATTCATAGTCTGCTTGAGTGCGAATGTTCTCGCAGAAATAGGGATATTCCTTAACGACAAGAATTGTGTTTGAAAGAAAAAGGGAATCTTTGGAGGATGCATAAAATGTTTAACTCTACCCCGAAACACCTGGTACGGTGAGTGTACATTCTTCCGTTATGTCTTTTCAAAGAGGAGCCATGAGAATGATCCGTCGATTGATTTTCAAAGTACCCCATAGCACTATAAAGTTTACAAAGAACATAATTTGTGTTTCATCTACCTGCTTGTAAAATTTGAATAGGCTTTGTCGACCGGGCTTTCTACACCAAAATTATAATTGTTGTGCCTTTTACCGCTAGACCCTTTTTTCTTCACGCGATTGCATCTGATCTCCATGAGAATGATCCGTCGATTGATTTTCAAAGTACCCCATAGCACTATAAAGTTTACAAAGAACATAATTTGTGTTTCATCTACCTGCTTGTAAAATTTGAATAGGCTATGTCGACCGGGCTTTCTACACCAAAATTATAATTGTTGTGCCTTTTACCGCTAGACCCTTTTTTCTTCACGCGATTGCATCTGATCGCAAATGAACGCTGTTGCAATGAGACTATACACGTTTGTAAACCTTTCGAAAAGGAATCTCCGCCCATGAGCGAAAATACTCATACATCCCCATATTATGTTTCCTCGAATCTCAAACGTTAGGGTTCTGTTTTTTTCTTTTCCTCAAACTTACCCTACAACATTGAGAACTATCCACAAGCCTCTACGGAATCAGAACACACAGTTATTGTCTGCGATCAGCTGCGATCAGTTGCAATCAAATGGGATCGTATGCGCTCTGTTCCTTGTATAGAAGATTTTCAAGCTTTCCGCATCTCTCTCCCAAGCCACATTTATAATTTGTCATCTTTGCTGGGCCGGATTAAACTGTTTTGGATGCGATAGCTGAACAGTGTCCACTTAATATAGAGGCGCCGGTCGGGGTGGATAATTAAAATGAAATTCAAGCATAAAGCTACAGTACGGAAAGATCGATTGATAGGCATTTTATTTAAACTATTATATACATTGGAGAGACATAACAAAATTAGGATTCATAGTCTGCTTGAGTGCGAATGCACTCTCAGAAATAGGGATATTCCTTAACGTCAAGAATTGTGTTTGAAAGAAAAAGGGAATCTTTGGAGGATGCATAAAAATGTTTAACTCTACCCCGAAACACCTGGTACGGTGAGTGTACATTCTTCCGTTATGTCTTTTCAAAGAGGAGCCATGAGAATGATCCGTCGATTGATTTTCAAAGTACCCCATAGCACTATAAAGTTTACAAAGAACATAATTTGTGTTTCATCTACCTGCTTGTAAAATTTGAATAGGCTTTGTCGACCGGGCTTTCTACACCAAAATTATAATTGTTGTGCCTTTTACCGCTAGACCCTTTTTTCTTCACGCGATTGCATCTGATCTCCATGAGAATGATCCGTCGATTGATTTTCAAAGTACCCCATAGCACTATAAAGTTTACAAAGAACATAATTTGTGTTTCATCTACCTGCTTGTAAAATTTGAATAGGCTATGTCGACCGGGCTTTCTACACCAAAATTATAATTGTTGTGCCTTTTACCGCTAGACCCTTTTTTCTTCACGCGATTGCATCTGATCGCAAATGAACGCTGTTGCAATGAGACTATACACGTTTGTAAACCTTTCGAAAAGGAATCTCCGCCCATGAGCGAAAATACTCATACATCCCCATATTATGTTTCCTCGAATCTCAAACGTTAGGGTTCTGTTTTTTTCTTTTCCTCAAACTTACCCTACAACATTGAGAACTATCCACAAGCCTCTACGGAATCAGAACACACAGTTATTGTCTGCGATCAGCTGCGATCAGTTGCAATCAAATGGGATCGTATGCGCTCTGTTCCTTGTATAGAAGATTTTCAAGCTTTCCGCATCTCTCTCCCAAGCCACATTTATAATTTGTCATCTTTGCTGGGCCGGATTAAACTGTTTTGGATGCGATAGCTGAACAGTGTCCACTTAATATAGAGGCGCCGGTCGGGGTGGATAATTAAAATGAAATTCAAGCATAAAGCTACAGTACGGAAAGATCGATTGATAGGCATTTTATTTAAACTATTATATACATTGGAGAGACATAACAAAATTAGGATTCATAGTCTGCTTGAGTGCGAATGCACTCTCAGAAATAGGGATATTCCTTAACGTCAAGAATTGTGTTTGAAAGAAAAAGGGAATCTTTGGAGGATGCATAAAAATGTTTAACTCTACCCCGAAACACCTGGTACGGTGAGTGTACATTCTTCCGTTATGTCTTTTCAAAGAGGAGCCATGAGAATGATCCGTCGATTGATTTTCAAAGTACCCCATAGCACTATAAAGTTTACAAAGAACATAATTTGTGTTTCATCTACCTGCTTGTAAAATTTGAATAGGCTTTGTCGACCGGGCTTTCTACACCAAAATTATAATTGTTGTGCCTTTTACCGCTAGACCCTTTTTTCTTCACGCGATTGCATCTGATCGCAAATGAATGCTGTTGCAATGAGACTATACACGTTTGTAAACCTTTCGAAAAGGAGTCTCCGCCCATGAGCGAAAATACTCATACATCCCCATATTATGTTTCCTCGAATCTCAAACGTTAGGGTTCTGTTTTTTTCTTTTCCTCAAACTCACCCTACAACATTGAGAACTATCCACAAGCCTCTACGGAATCAGAACACACAGTTATTGTCTGCGATCAGCTGCGATCAGTTGCAATCAAATGGGATCGTATGCGCTCTGTTCCTTGTATAGAAGATTTTAAAGCTTTCCGCATCTCTCTCCCCAGCCACATTTATAATTTTACATCTTTGCTGGGCCGGATTAAACTGTTTTGGATGCGATAGCTGAACAGTGTCCACTTAATATAGAGGCGCCGGTCGGGGTGGATAATTAAAATGAAATTCAAGCATAAAGCTACAGTACGGAAAGATCGATTGATAGGCATTTTATTTAAACTATTATATACATTGGAGAGACATAACAAAATTAGGATTCATAGTCTGCTTGAGTGCGAATGCACTCTCAGAAATAGGGATATTCCTTAACGTCAAGAATTGTGTTTGAAAGAAAAAGGGAATCTTTGGAGGATGCATAAAATGTTTAACTCTACCCCGAAACACCTGGTACGGTGAGTGTACATTCTTCCGTTATGTCTTTTCAAAGAGGAGCCATGAGAATGATCCGTCGATTGATTTTCAAAGTACCCCATAGCACTATAAAGTTTACAAAGAACATAATTTGTGTTTCATCTACCTGCTTGTAAAATTTGAATAGGCTATGTCGACCGGGCTTTCTACACCAAAATTATAATTGTTGTGCCTTTTACCGCTAGACCCTTTTTTCTTCACGCGATTGCATCTGATCGCAAATGAACGCTGTTGCAATGAGACTATACACGTTTGTAAACCTTTCGAAAAGGAGTCTCCGCCCATGAGCGAAAATACTCATACATCCCCATATTATGTTTCCTCGAATCTCAAACGTTAGGGTTCTGTTTTTTTCTTTTCCTCAAACTCACCCTACAACATTGAGAACTATCCACAAGCCTCTACGGAATCAGAACACACAGTTATTGTCTGCGATCAGCTGCGATCAGCTGCGATCAGTTGCAATCAAATGGGATCGTATGCGCTCTGTTCCTTGTATAGAAGATTTTCAAGCTTTCCGCATCTCTCTCCCCAGCCACATTTATAATTTTTCATCTTTGCTGGGCCGGATTAAACTGTTTTGGATGCGATAGCTGAACAGTGTCCACTTAATATAGAGGCGCCGGTCGGGGTGGATAATTAAAATGAAATTCAAGCATAAAGCTACAGTACGGAAAGATCGATTGATAGGCATTTTATTTAAACTATTATATACATTGGAGAGACATAACGAAATTAAGATTCATAGTCTGCTTGAGTGCGAATGTTCTCGCAGAAATAGGGATATTCCTTAACGACAAGAATTGTGTTTGAAAGAAAAAGGGAATCTTTGGAGGATGCATAAAATGTTTAACTCTACCCCGAAACACCTGGTACGGTGAGTGTACATTCTTCCGTTATGTCTTTTCAAAGAGGAGCCATGAGAATGATCCGTCGATTGATTTTCAAAGTACCCCATAGCACTATAAAGTTTACAAAGAACATAATTTGTGTTTCATCTACCTGCTTGTAAAATTTGAATAGGCTTTGTCGACCGGGCTTTCTACACCAAAATTATAATTGTTGTGCCTTTTACCGCTAGACCCTTTTTTCTTCACGCGATTGCATCTGATCGCAAATGAACGCTGTTGCAATGAGACTATACACGTTTGTAAACCTTTCGAAAAGGAATCTCCGCCCATGACAGAAACTACTCATACGTCCCCATATTATGTTTCCTCGAATCTCAAACGTTAGGGTTCTGTTTTTTTCTTTTCCTCAAACTTACCCTACAACATTGAGAACTATCCACAAGCCTCTACGTAATCAGAACACACAGTTATTGTCTGCGATCAGCTGCGATCAGTTGCAATCAAATGGGATCGTATGCGCTCTGTTCCTTGTGTAGAAGATTTTCAAGCTTTCCGCATCTCTCTCCCCAGCCACATTTATAATTTTTCATCTTTGCTGGGCCGGATTAAACTGTTTTGGATGCGATAGCTGAACAGTGTCCACTTAATATAGAGGCGCCGGTCGGGGTGGATAATTAAAATGAAATTCAAGCATAAAGCTACAGTACGGAAAGATCGATTGATAGGCATTTTATTTAAACTATTATATACATTGGAGAGACATAACAAAATTAGGATTCATAGTCTGCTTGAGTGCGAATGCACTCTCAGAAATAGGGATATTCCTTAACGTCAAGAATTGTGTTTGAAAGAAAAAGGGAATCTTTGGAGGATGCATAAAATGTTTAACTCTACCCCGAAACACCTGGTACGGTGAGTGTACATTCTTCCGTTATGTCTTTTCAAAGAGGAGCCATGAGAATGATCCGTCGATTGATTTTCAAAGTACCCCATAGCACTATAAAGTTTACAAAGAACATAATTTGTGTTTCATCTACCTGCTTGTAAAATTTGAATAGGCTATGTCGACCGGGCTTTCTACACCAAAATTATAATTGTTGTGCCTTTTACCGCTAGACCCTTTTTTCTTCACGCGATTGCATCTGATCGCAAATGAACGCTGTTGCAATGAGACTATACACGTTTGTAAACCTTTCGAAAAGGAGTCTCCGCCCATGAGCGAAAATACTCATACATCCCCATATTATGTTTCCTCGAATCTCAAACGTTAGGGTTCTGTTTTTTTCTTTTCCTCAAACTCACCCTACAACATTGAGAACTATCCACAAGCCTCTACGGAATCAGAACACACAGTTATTGTCTGCGATCAGCTGCGATCAGCTGCGATCAGTTGCAATCAAATGGGATTGTATGCGCTCTGTTCCTTGTATAGAAGATTTTCAAGCTTTCCGCATCTCTCTCCCCAGCCACATTTATAATTTTTCATCTTTGCTGGGCCGGATTAAACTGTTTTGGATGCGATAGCTGAACAGTGTCCACTTAATATAGAGGCGCCGGTCGGGGTGGATAATTAAAATGAAATTCAAGCATAAAGCTACAGTACGGAAAGATCGATTGATAGGCATTTTATTTAAACTATTATATACATTGGAGAGACATAACGAAATTAAGATTCATAGTCTGCTTGAGTGCGAATGTTCTCGCAGAAATAGGGATATTCCTTAACGACAAGAATTGTGTTTGAAAGAAAAAGGGAATCTTTGGAGGATGCATAAAATGTTTAACTCTACCCCGAAACACCTGGTACGGTGAGTGTACATTCTTCCGTTATGTCTTTTCAAAGAGGAGCCATGAGAATGATCCGTCGATTGATTTTCAAAGTACCCCATAGCACTATAAAGTTTACAAAGAACATAATTTGTGTTTCATCTACCTGCTTGTAAAATTTGAATAGGCTTTGTCGACCGGGCTTTCTACACCAAAATTATAATTGTTGTGCCTTTTACCGCTAGACCCTTTTTTCTTCACGCGATTGCATCTGATCGCAAATGAACGCTGTTGCAATGAGACTATACACGTTTGTAAACCTTTCGAAAAGGAATCTCCGCCCATGACAGAAACTACTCATACGTCCCCATATTATGTTTCCTCGAATCTCAAACGTTAGGGTTCTGTTTTTTTCTTTTCCTCAAACTTACCCTACAACATTGAGAACTATCCACAAGCCTCTACGTAATCAGAACACACAGTTATTGTCTGCGATCAGCTGCGATTAGTTGCAATCAAATGGGATCGTATGCGCTCTGTTCCTTGTGTAGAAGATTTTCAAGCTTTCCGCATCTCTCTCCCCAGCCACATTTATAATTTTTCATCTTTGCTGGGCCGGATTAAACTGTTTTGGATGCGATAGCTGAACAGTGTCCACTTAATATAGAGGCGCCGGTCGGGGTGGATAATTAAAATGAAATTCAAGCATAAAGCTACAGTACGGAAAGATCGATTGATAGGCATTTTATTTAAACTATTATATACATTGGAGAGACATAACAAAATTAGGATTCATAGTCTGCTTGAGTGCGAATGCACTCTCAGAAATAGGGATATTCCTTAACGTCAAGAATTGTGTTTGAAAGAAAAAGGGAATCTTTGGAGGATGCATAAAATGTTTAACTCTACCCCGAAACACCTGGTACGGTGAGTGTACATTCTTCCGTTATGTCTTTTCAAAGAGGAGCCATGAGAATGATCCGTCGATTGATTTTCAAAGTACCCCATAGCACTATAAAGTTTACAAAGAACATAATTTGTGTTTCATCTACCTGCTTGTAAAATTTGAATAGGCTTTGTCGACCGGGCTTTCTACACCAAAATTATAATTGTTGTGCCTTTTACCGCTAGACCCTTTTTTCTTCACGCGATTGCATCTGATCGCAAATGAACGCTGTTGCAATGAGACTATACACGTTTGTAAACCTTTCGAAAAGGAATCTCCGCCCATGACAGAAACTACTCATACGTCCCCATATTATGTTTCCTCGAATCTCAAACGTTAGGGTTCTGTTTTTTTCTTTTCCTCAAACTTACCCTACAACATTGAGAACTATCCACAAGCCTCTACGTAATCAGAACACACAGTTATTGTCTGCGATCAGCTGCGATCAGTTGCAATCAAATGGGATCGTATGCGCTCTGTTCCTTGTGTAGAAGATTTTCAAGCTTTCCGCATCTCTCTCCCCAGCCACATTTATAATTTTTCATCTTTGCTGGGCCGGATTAAACTGTTTTGGATGCGATAGCTGAACAGTGTCCACTTAATATAGAGGCGCCGGTCGGGGTGGATAATTAAAATGAAATTCAAGCATAAAGCTACAGTACGGAAAGATCGATTGATAGGCATTTTATTTAAACTATTATATACATTGGAGAGACATAACAAAATTAGGATTCATAGTCTGCTTGAGTGCGAATGCACTCTCAGAAATAGGGATATTCCTTAACGTCAAGAATTGTGTTTGAAAGAAAAAGGGAATCTTTGGAGGATGCATAAAATGTTTAACTCTACCCCGAAACACCTGGTACGGTGAGTGTACATTCTTCCGTTATGTCTTTTCAAAGAGGAGCCATGAGAATGATCCGTCGATTGATTTTCAAAGTACCCCATAGCACTATAAAGTTTACAAAGAACATAATTTGTGTTTCATCTACCTGCTTGTAAAATTTGAATAGGCTTTGTCGACCGGGCTTTCTACACCAAAATTATAATTGTTGTGCCTTTTACCGCTAGACCCTTTTTTCTTCACGCGATTGCATCTGATCGCAAATGAACGCTGTTGCAATGAGACTATACACGTTTGTAAACCTTTCGAAAAGGAATCTCCGCCCATGACAGAAACTACTCATACGTCCCCATATTATGTTTCCTCGAATCTCAAACGTTAGGGTTCTGTTTTTTTCTTTTCCTCAAACTTACCCTACAACATTGAGAACTATCCACAAGCCTCTACGTAATCAGAACACACAGTTATTGTCTGCGATCAGCTGCGATCAGTTGCAATCAAATGGGATCGTATGCGCTCTGTTCCTTGTGTAGAAGATTTTCAAGCTTTCCGCATCTCTCTCCCCAGCCACATTTATAATTTTTCATCTTTGCTGGGCCGGATTAAACTGTTTTGGATGCGATAGCTGAACAGTGTCCACTTAATATAGAGGCGCCGGTCGGGGTGGATAATTAAAATGAAATTCAAGCATAAAGCTACAGTACGGAAAGATCGATTGATAGGCATTTTATTTAAACTATTATATACATTGGAGAGACATAACAAAATTAGGATTCATAGTCTGCTTGAGTGCGAATGCACTCTCAGAAATAGGGATATTCCTTAACGTCAAGAATTGTGTTTGAAAGAAAAAGGGAATCTTTGGAGGATGCATAAAATGTTTAACTCTACCCCGAAACACCTGGTACGGTGAGTGTACATTCTTCCGTTATGTCTTTTCAAAGAGGAGCCATGAGAATGATCCGTCGATTGATTTTCAAAGTACCCCATAGCACTATAAAGTTTACAAAGAACATAATTTGTGTTTCATCTACCTGCTTGTAAAATTTGAATAGGCTATGTCGACCGGGCTTTCTACACCAAAATTATAATTGTTGTGCCTTTTACCGCTAGACCCTTTTTTCTTCACGCGATTGCATCTGATCGCAAATGAACGCTGTTGCAATGAGACTATACACGTTTGTAAACCTTTCGAAAAGGAGTCTCCGCCCATGAGCGAAAATACTCATACATCCCCATATTATGTTTCCTCGAATCTCAAACGTTAGGGTTCTGTTTTTTTCTTTTCCTCAAACTCACCCTACAACATTGAGAACTATCCACAAGCCTCTACGGAATCAGAACACACAGTTATTGTCTGCGATCAGCTGCGATCAGCTGCGATCAGTTGCAATCAAATGGGATTGTATGCGCTCTGTTCCTTGTATAGAAGATTTTCAAGCTTTCCGCATCTCTCTCCCCAGCCACATTTATAATTTTTCATCTTTGCTGGGCCGGATTAAACTGTTTTGGATGCGATAGCTGAACAGTGTCCACTTAATATAGAGGCGCCGGTCGGGGTGGATAATTAAAATGAAATTCAAGCATAAAGCTACAGTACGGAAAGATCGATTGATAGGCATTTTATTTAAACTATTATATACATTGGAGAGACATAACGAAATTAAGATTCATAGTCTGCTTGAGTGCGAATGTTCTCGCAGAAATAGGGATATTCCTTAACGACAAGAATTGTGTTTGAAAGAAAAAGGGAATCTTTGGAGGATGCATAAAATGTTTAACTCTACCCCGAAACACCTGGTACGGTGAGTGTACATTCTTCCGTTATGTCTTTTCAAAGAGGAGCCATGAGAATGATCCGTCGATTGATTTTCAAAGTACCCCATAGCACTATAAAGTTTACAAAGAACATAATTTGTGTTTCATCTACCTGCTTGTAAAATTTGAATAGGCTTTGTCGACCGGGCTTTCTACACCAAAATTATAATTGTTGTGCCTTTTACCGCTAGACCCTTTTTTCTTCACGCGATTGCATCTGATCGCAAATGAACGCTGTTGCAATGAGACTATACACGTTTGTAAACCTTTCGAAAAGGAATCTCCGCCCATGACAGAAACTACTCATACGTCCCCATATTATGTTTCCTCGAATCTCAAACGTTAGGGTTCTGTTTTTTTCTTTTCCTCAAACTTACCCTACAACATTGAGAACTATCCACAAGCCTCTACGTAATCAGAACACACAGTTATTGTCTGCGATCAGCTGCGATTAGTTGCAATCAAATGGGATCGTATGCGCTCTGTTCCTTGTGTAGAAGATTTTCAAGCTTTCCGCATCTCTCTCCCCAGCCACATTTATAATTTTTCATCTTTGCTGGGCCGGATTAAACTGTTTTGGATGCGATAGCTGAACAGTGTCCACTTAATATAGAGGCGCCGGTCGGGGTGGATAATTAAAATGAAATTCAAGCATAAAGCTACAGTACGGAAAGATCGATTGATAGGCATTTTATTTAAACTATTATATACATTGGAGAGACATAACAAAATTAGGATTCATAGTCTGCTTGAGTGCGAATGCACTCTCAGAAATAGGGATATTCCTTAACGTCAAGAATTGTGTTTGAAAGAAAAAGGGAATCTTTGGAGGATGCATAAAATGTTTAACTCTACCCCGAAACACCTGGTACGGTGAGTGTACATTCTTCCGTTATGTCTTTTCAAAGAGGAGCCATGAGAATGATCCGTCGATTGATTTTCAAAGTACCCCATAGCACTATAAAGTTTACAAAGAACATAATTTGTGTTTCATCTACCTGCTTGTAAAATTTGAATAGGCTATGTCGACCGGGCTTTCTACACCAAAATTATAATTGTTGTGCCTTTTACCGCTAGACCCTTTTTTCTTCACGCGATTGCATCTGATCGCAAATGAACGCTGTTGCAATGAGACTATACACGTTTGTAAACCTTTCGAAAAGGAGTCTCCGCCCATGAGCGAAAATACTCATACATCCCCATATTATGTTTCCTCGAATCTCAAACGTTAGGGTTCTGTTTTTTTCTTTTCCTCAAACTCACCCTACAACATTGAGAACTATCCACAAGCCTCTACGGAATCAGAACACACAGTTATTGTCTGCGATCAGCTGCGATCAGCTGCGATCAGTTGCAATCAAATGGGATTGTATGCGCTCTGTTCCTTGTATAGAAGATTTTCAAGCTTTCCGCATCTCTCTCCCCAGCCACATTTATAATTTTTCATCTTTGCTGGGCCGGATTAAACTGTTTTGGATGCGATAGCTGAACAGTGTCCACTTAATATAGAGGCGCCGGTCGGGGTGGATAATTAAAATGAAATTCAAGCATAAAGCTACAGTACGGAAAGATCGATTGATAGGCATTTTATTTAAACTATTATATACATTGGAGAGACATAACGAAATTAAGATTCATAGTCTGCTTGAGTGCGAATGTTCTCGCAGAAATAGGGATATTCCTTAACGACAAGAATTGTGTTTGAAAGAAAAAGGGAATCTTTGGAGGATGCATAAAATGTTTAACTCTACCCCGAAACACCTGGTACGGTGAGTGTACATTCTTCCGTTATGTCTTTTCAAAGAGGAGCCATGAGAATGATCCTTCGATTGATTTTCAAAGTACCCCATAGCACTATAAAGTTTACAAAGAACATAATTTGTGTTTCATCTACCTGCTTGTAAAATTTGAATAGGCTTTGTCGACCGGGCTTTCTACACCAAAATTATAATTGTTGTGCCTTTTACCGCTAGACCCTTTTTTCTTCACGCGATTGCATCTGATCGCAAATGAACGCTGTTGCAATGAGACTATACACGTTTGTAAACCTTTCGAAAAGGAATCTCCGCCCATGACAGAAACTACTCATACGTCCCCATATTATGTTTCCTCGAATCTCAAACGTTAGGGTGCTGTTTTTTTCTTTTCCTCAAACTCACCCTACAACATTGAGAACTATCCACAAGCCTCTACGTAATCAGAACACACAGTTATTGTCTGCGATCAGCTGCGATCAGTTGCAATCAAATGGGATCGTATGCGCTCTGTTCCTTGTGTAGAAGATTTTCAAGCTTTCCGCATCTCTCTCCCCAGCCACATTTATAATTTTTCATCTTTGCTGGGCCGGATTAAACTGTTTTGGATGCGATAGCTGAACAGTGTCCACTTAATATAGAGGCGCCGGTCGGGGTGGATAATTAAAATGAAATTCAAGCATAAAGCTACAGTACGGAAAGATCGATTGGTAGGCATTTTATTTAAACTATTATATACATTGGAGAGACATAACAAAATTAGGATTCATAGTCTGCTTGAGTGCGAATGCACTCTCAGAAATAGGGATATTCCTTAACGTCAAGAATTGTGTTTGAAAGAAAAAGGGAATCTTTGGAGGATGCATAAAATGTTTAACTCTACCCCGAAACACCTGGTACGGTGAGTGTACATTCTTCCGTTATGTCTTTTCAAAGAGGAGCCATGAGAATGATCCGTCGATTGATTTTCAAAGTACCCCATAGCACTATAAAATTTACAAAGATCATAATTTGTATTCCATCTACCTGCTTGTAAAATTTGAATAGGCTATGTCGACCGGGCTTTCTACACCAAAATTATAATTGTTGTGCCTTTTACCGCTAGACCCTTTTTTCTTCACGCGATTGCATCTGATCGCAAATGAATGCTGTTGCAATGAGACTATACACGTTTGTAAACCTTTCGAAAAGGAGTCTCCGCCCATGAGCGAAAATACTCATACATCCCCATATTATGTTTCCTCGAATCTCAAACGTTAGGGTTCTGTTTTTTTCTTTTCCTCAAACTCACCCTACAACATTGAGAACTATCCACAAGCCTCTACGGAATCAGAACACACAGTTATTGTCTGCGATCAGCTGCGATCAGTTGCAATCAAATGGGATCGTATGCGCTCTGTTCCTTGTATAGAAGATTTTCAAGCTTTCCGCATCTCTCTCCCCAGCCACATTTATAATTTTACATCTTTGCTGGGCCGGATTAAACTGTTTTGGATGCGATAGCTGAACAGTGTCCACTTAATATAGAGGCGCCGGTCGGGGTGGATAATTAAAATGAAATTCAAGCATAAAGCTACAGTACGGAAAGATCGATTGATAGGCATTTTATTTAAACTATTATATACATTGGAGAGACATAACAAAATTAGGATTCATAGTCTGCTTGAGTGCGAATGCACTCTCAGAAATAGGGATATTCCTTAACGTCAATAATTGTGTTTGAAAGAAAAAGGGAATCTTTGGAGGATGCATAAAATGTTTAACTCTACCCCGAAACACCTGGTACGGTGAGTGTACATTCTTCCGTTATGTCTTTTCAAAGAGGAGCCATGAGAATGATCCGTCGATTGATTTTCAAAGTACCCCATAGCACTATAAAGTTTACAAAGAACATAATTTGTATTTCATCTACCTGCTTGTAAAATTTGAATAGGCTTTGTCGACCGGGCTTTCTACACCAAAATTATAATTGTTGTGCCTTTTACCGCTAGACCCTTTTTTCTTCACGCGATTGCATCTGATCGCAAATGAACGCTGTTGCAATGAGACTATACACGTTTGTAAACCTTTCGAAAAGGAATCTCCGCCCATGAGCGAAAATACTCATACATCCCCATATTATGTTTCCTCGAATCTCAAACGTTAGGGTTCTGTTTTTTTCTTTTCCTCAAACTTACCCTACAACATTGAGAACTATCCACAAGCCTCTACGGAATCAGAACACACAGTTATTGTCTGCGATCAGCTGCGATCAGTTGCAATCAAATGGGATCGTATGCGCTCTGTTCCTTGTGTAGAAGATTTTCAAGCTTTTCGCATCTCTCTCCCCAGCCACATTTATAATTTTTCATCTTTACTGGGCCGGATTAAACTTTTTTGGATGCGATAGCTGAACAGTGTCCACTTAATATAGAGGCGCCGGTCGGGGTGGATAATTTAAATGAAATTCAAGCATAAAGCTACAGTACGGAAAGATCGATTGGTAGGCATTTTATTTAAACTATTATATACATTGGAGAGACATAACGAAATTAAGATTCATAGTCTGCTTGAGTGCGAATGCTCTCAAAGAAATAGGGATATTCCTTAACGTCAAGAATTGTGTTTGAAAGAAAAAGGGAATCTTTGGAGGATGCATAAATGTTTAACTCAACCTCGAAACACCTGGTATGGTGAGTGTACATTCTTCCGTTATGTCTTTTCAAAGAGGAGCCATGAGAATGATCCGTCCATTGATTTTCAAAGTACCCCATAGCACTATAAAGTTTACAAAGAACATAATTTGTGTTTCATCTACCTGCTTGTAAAATTTGAATAGGCTTTGTCGACCGGGCTTTCTACACCAAAATTATAATTGTTGTGCCTTTTACCGCTAGACCCTTTTTTCTTCACGCGATTGCATCTGATCGCAAATGAACGCTGTTGCAATGAGACTATACACGTTTGTAAACTTTTCGAAAAGGAATCTCCGCCCATGACAGAAACTACTCATACGTCCCCATATTATGTTTCCTCGAATCTCAAACGTTAGGGTTCTGTTTTTTTCTTTTCTTCAAACTTACCCTACAACATTGAGAACTATCCACAAGCCTCTACGTAATCAGAACACACAGTTATTGTCTGCGATCAGCTGCAATCAGCTGCGATCAGTTGCAATCAAATGGGATCGTATGCGCTCTGTTCCTTGTATAGAAGATTTTCAAGCTTTTCGCATCTCTCTCCCCAGCCACATTTATAATTTTTCATCTTTACTGGGCCGGATTAAACTTTTTTGGATGCGATAGCTGAACAGTGTCCACTTAATATCGAGGCGCCGGTCGGGGTGGATAATTTAAATGAAATTTAAGCATAAAGCTACAGTACGGAAAAATCGATTGATAGTCGTTTTATTTAAACTATGATATACATTGGAGAGACATAATTTATTTTCATAGTCTGCTTGAGTGCGAATGCTCTCACAGAAATAGGGATATTCCTTAACGACAAGAATTGTGTTTGAAAGAAAAAGGGAATCTTTGGAGGATGCATAAAATGTTTAACTCTACCCCGAAACACCTGGTACGGTGAGTGTACATTCTTCCGTTATGTCTTTTCAAAGAGGAGCCATGAGAATGATCCGTCGATTGATTTTCAAAGTACCCCATAGCACTATAAAGTTTACAAAGAACATAATTTGTGTTTCATCTACCTGCTTGTAAAATTTGAATAGGCTATGTCGACCGGGCTTTCTACACCAAAATTATAATTGTTGTGCCTTTTACCGCTAGACCCTTTTTTCTTCACGCGATTGCATCTGATCGCAAATGAACGCTGTTGCAATGAGACTATACACGTTTGTAAACCTTTCGAAAAGGAGTCTCCGCCCATGAGCGAAAATACTCATACATCCCCATATTATGTTTCCTCGAATCTCAAACGTTAGGGTTCTGTTTTTTTCTTTTCCTCAAACTCACCCTACAACATTGAGAACTATCCACAAGCCTCTACGGAATCAGAACACACAGTTATTGTCTGCGATCAGCTGCGATCAGCTGCGATCAGTTGCAATCAAATGGGATTGTATGCGCTCTGTTCCTTGTATAGAAGATTTTCAAGCTTTCCGCATCTCTCTCCCCAGCCACATTTATAATTTTTCATCTTTGCTGGGCCGGATTAAACTGTTTTGGATGCGATAGCTGAACAGTGTCCACTTAATATAGAGGCGCCGGTCGGGGTGGATAATTAAAATGAAATTCAAGCATAAAGCTACAGTACGGAAAGATCGATTGATAGGCATTTTATTTAAACTATTATATACATTGGAGAGACATAACGAAATTAAGATTCATAGTCTGCTTGAGTGCGAATGTTCTCGCAGAAATAGGGATATTCCTTAACGACAAGAATTGTGTTTGAAAGAAAAAGGGAATCTTTGGAGGATGCATAAAATGTTTAACTCTACCCCGAAACACCTGGTACGGTGAGTGTACATTCTTCCGTTATGTCTTTTCAAAGAGGAGCCATGAGAATGATCCGTCGATTGATTTTCAAAGTACCCCATAGCACTATAAAGTTTACAAAGAACATAATTTGTGTTTCATCTACCTGCTTGTAAAATTTGAATAGGCTTTGTCGACCGGGCTTTCTACACCAAAATTATAATTGTTGTGCCTTTTACCGCTAGACCCTTTTTTCTTCACGCGATTGCATCTGATCGCAAATGAACGCTGTTGCAATGAGACTATACACGTTTGTAAACCTTTCGAAAAGGAATCTCCGCCCATGACAGAAACTACTCATACGTCCCCATATTATGTTTCCTCGAATCTCAAACGTTAGGGTTCTGTTTTTTTCTTTTCCTCAAACTTACCCTACAACATTGAGAACTATCCACAAGCCTCTACGTAATCAGAACACACAGTTATTGTCTGCGATCAGCTGCGATTAGTTGCAATCAAATGGGATCGTATGCGCTCTGTTCCTTGTGTAGAAGATTTTCAAGCTTTCCGCATCTCTCTCCCCAGCCACATTTATAATTTTTCATCTTTGCTGGGCCGGATTAAACTGTTTTGGATGCGATAGCTGAACAGTGTCCACTTAATATAGAGGCGCCGGTCGGGGTGGATAATTAAAATGAAATTCAAGCATAAAGCTACAGTACGGAAAGATCGATTGATAGGCATTTTATTTAAACTATTATATACATTGGAGAGACATAACAAAATTAGGATTCATAGTCTGCTTGAGTGCGAATGCACTCTCAGAAATAGGGATATTCCTTAACGTCAAGAATTGTGTTTGAAAGAAAAAGGGAATCTTTGGAGGATGCATAAAATGTTTAACTCTACCCCGAAACACCTGGTACGGTGAGTGTACATTCTTCCGTTATGTCTTTTCAAAGAGGAGCCATGAGAATGATCCGTCGATTGATTTTCAAAGTACCCCATAGCACTATAAAGTTTACAAAGAACATAATTTGTGTTTCATCTACCTGCTTGTAAAATTTGAATAGGCTATGTCGACCGGGCTTTCTACACCAAAATTATAATTGTTGTGCCTTTTACCGCTAGACCCTTTTTTCTTCACGCGATTGCATCTGATCGCAAATGAACGCTGTTGCAATGAGACTATACACGTTTGTAAACCTTTCGAAAAGGAGTCTCCGCCCATGAGCGAAAATACTCATACATCCCCATATTATGTTTCCTCGAATCTCAAACGTTAGGGTTCTGTTTTTTTCTTTTCCTCAAACTCACCCTACAACATTGAGAACTATCCACAAGCCTCTACGGAATCAGAACACACAGTTATTGTCTGCGATCAGCTGCGATCAGCTGCGATCAGTTCCAATCAAATGGGATTGTATGCGCTCTGTTCCTTGTATAGAAGATTTTCAAGCTTTCCGCATCTCTCTCCCCAGCCACATTTATAATTTTTCATCTTTGCTGGGCCGGATTAAACTGTTTTGGATGCGATAGCTGAACAGTGTCCACTTAATATAGAGGCGCCGGTCGGGGTGGATAATTAAAATGAAATTCAAGCATAAAGCTACAGTACGGAAAGATCGATTGATAGGCATTTTATTTAAACTATTATATACATTGGAGAGACATAACGAAATTAAGATTCATAGTCTGCTTGAGTGCGAATGTTCTCGCAGAAATAGGGATATTCCTTAACGACAAGAATTGTGTTTGAAAGAAAAAGGGAATCTTTGGAGGATGCATAAAATGTTTAACTCTACCCCGAAACACCTGGTACGGTGAGTGTACATTCTTCCGTTATGTCTTTTCAAAGAGGAGCCATGAGAATGATCCTTCGATTGATTTTCAAAGTACCCCATAGCACTATAAAGTTTACAAAGAACATAATTTGTGTTTCATCTACCTGCTTGTAAAATTTGAATAGGCTTTGTCGACCGGGCTTTCTACACCAAAATTATAATTGTTGTGCCTTTTACCGCTAGACCCTTTTTTCTTCACGCGATTGCATCTGATCTCCATGAGAATGATCCGTCGATTGATTTTCAAAGTACCCCATAGCACTATAAAGTTTACAAAGAACATAATTTGTGTTTCATCTACCTGCTTGTAAAATTTGAATAGGCTATGTCGACCGGGCTTTCTACACCAAAATTATAATTGTTGTGCCTTTTACCGCTAGACCCTTTTTTCTTCACGCGATTGCATCTGATCGCAAATGAACGCTGTTGCAATGAGACTATACACGTTTGTAAACCTTTCGAAAAGGAATCTCCGCCCATGAGCGAAAATACTCATACATCCCCATATTATGTTTCCTCGAATCTCAAACGTTAGGGTTCTGTTTTTTCTTTTCCTCAAACTTACCCTACAACATTGAGAACTATCCACAAGCCTCTACGGAATCAGAACACACAGTTATTGTCTGCGATCAGCTGCGATCAGTTGCAATCAAATGGGATCGTATGCGCTCTGTTCCTTGTATAGAAGATTTTCAAGCTTTCCGCATCTCTCTCCCAAGCCACATTTATAATTTGTCATCTTTGCTGGGCCGGATTAAACTGTTTTGGATGCGATAGCTGAACAGTGTCCACTTAATATAGAGGCGCCGGTCGGGGTGGATAATTAAAATGAAATTCAAGCATAAAGCTACAGTACGGAAAGATCGATTGATAGGCATTTTATTTAAACTATTATATACATTGGAGAGACATAACAAAATTAGGATTCATAGTCTGCTTGAGTGCGAATGCACTCTCAGAAATAGGGATATTCCTTAACGTCAAGAATTGTGTTTGAAAGAAAAAGGGAATCTTTGGAGGATGCATAAAAATGTTTAACTCTACCCCGAAACACCTGGTACGGTGAGTGTACATTCTTCCGTTATGTCTTTTCAAAGAGGAGCCATGAGAATGATCCGTCGATTGATTTTCAAAGTACCCCATAGCACTATAAAGTTTACAAAGAACATAATTTGTGTTTCATCTACCTGCTTGTAAAATTTGAATAGGCTTTGTCGACCGGGCTTTCTACACCAAAATTATAATTGTTGTGCCTTTTACCGCTAGACCCTTTTTTCTTCACGCGATTGCATCTGATCGCAAATGAATGCTGTTGCAATGAGACTATACACGTTTGTAAACCTTTCGAAAAGGAGTCTCCGCCCATGAGCGAAAATACTCATACATCCCCATATTATGTTTCCTCGAATCTCAAACGTTAGGGTTCTGTTTTTTTCTTTTCCTCAAACTCACCCTACAACATTGAGAACTATCCACAAGCCTCTACGGAATCAGAACACACAGTTATTGTCTGCGATCAGCTGCGATCAGTTGCAATCAAATGGGATCGTATGCGCTCTGTTCCTTGTATAGAAGATTTTCAAGCTTTCCGCATCTCTCTCCCCAGCCACATTTATAATTTTACATCTTTGCTGGGCCGGATTAAACTGTTTTGGATGCGATAGCTGAACAGTGTCCACTTAATATAGAGGCGCCGGTCGGGGTGGATAATTAAAATGAAATTCAAGCATAAAGCTACAGTACGGAAAGATCGATTGATAGGCATTTTATTTAAACTATTATATACATTGGAGAGACATAACAAAATTAGGATTCATAGTCTGCTTGAGTGCGAATGCACTCTCAGAAATAGGGATATTCCTTAACGTCAAGAATTGTGTTTGAAAGAAAAAGGGAATCTTTGGAGGATGCATAAAATGTTTAACTCTACCCCGAAACACCTGGTACGGTGAGTGTACATTCTTCCGTTATGTCTTTTCAAAGAGGAGCCATGAGAATGATCCGTCGATTGATTTTCAAAGTACCCCATAGCACTATAAAGTTTACAAAGAACATAATTTGTGTTTCATCTACCTGCTTGTAAAATTTGAATAGGCTATGTCGACCGGGCTTTCTACACCAAAATTATAATTGTTGTGCCTTTTACCGCTAGACCCTTTTTTCTTCACGCGATTGCATCTGATCGCAAATGAACGCTGTTGCAATGAGACTATACACGTTTGTAAACCTTTCGAAAAGGAGTCTCCGCCCATGAGCGAAAATACTCATACATCCCCATATTATGTTTCCTCGAATCTCAAACGTTAGGGTTCTGTTTTTTTCTTTTCCTCAAACTCACCCTACAACATTGAGAACTATCCACAAGCCTCTACGGAATCAGAACACACAGTTATTGTCTGCGATCAGCTGCGATCAGCTGCGATCAGTTGCAATCAAATGGGATTGTATGCGCTCTGTTCCTTGTATAGAAGATTTTCAAGCTTTCCGCATCTCTCTCCCCAGCCACATTTATAATTTTTCATCTTTGCTGGGCCGGATTAAACTGTTTTGGATGCGATAGCTGAACAGTGTCCACTTAATATAGAGGCGCCGGTCGGGGTGGATAATTAAAATGAAATTCAAGCATAAAGCTACAGTACGGAAAGATCGATTGATAGGCATTTTATTTAAACTATTATATACATTGGAGAGACATAACGAAATTAAGATTCATAGTCTGCTTGAGTGCGAATGTTCTCGCAGAAATAGGGATATTCCTTAACGACAAGAATTGTGTTTGAAAGAAAAAGGGAATCTTTGGAGGATGCATAAAATGTTTAACTCTACCCCGAAACACCTGGTACGGTGAGTGTACATTCTTCCGTTATGTCTTTTCAAAGAGGAGCCATGAGAATGATCCGTCGATTGATTTTCAAAGTACCCCATAGCACTATAAAGTTTACAAAGAACATAATTTGTGTTTCATCTACCTGCTTGTAAAATTTGAATAGGCTTTGTCGACCGGGCTTTCTACACCAAAATTATAATTGTTGTGCCTTTTACCGCTAGACCCTTTTTTCTTCACGCGATTGCATCTGATCGCAAATGAACGCTGTTGCAATGAGACTATACACGTTTGTAAACCTTTCGAAAAGGAATCTCCGCCCATGACAGAAACTACTCATACGTCCCCATATTATGTTTCCTCGAATCTCAAACGTTAGGGTTCTGTTTTTTTCTTTTCCTCAAACTTACCCTACAACATTGAGAACTATCCACAAGCCTCTACGTAATCAGAACACACAGTTATTGTCTGCGATCAGCTGCGATTAGTTGCAATCAAATGGGATCGTATGCGCTCTGTTCCTTGTGTAGAAGATTTTCAAGCTTTCCGCATCTCTCTCCCCAGCCACATTTATAATTTTTCATCTTTGCTGGGCCGGATTAAACTGTTTTGGATGCGATAGCTGAACAGTGTCCACTTAATATAGAGGCGCCGGTCGGGGTGGATAATTAAAATGAAATTCAAGCATAAAGCTACAGTACGGAAAGATCGATTGATAGGCATTTTATTTAAACTATTATATACATTGGAGAGACATAACAAAATTAGGATTCATAGTCTGCTTGAGTGCGAATGCACTCTCAGAAATAGGGATATTCCTTAACGTCAAGAATTGTGTTTGAAAGAAAAAGGGAATCTTTGGAGGATGCATAAAATGTTTAACTCTACCCCGAAACACCTGGTACGGTGAGTGTACATTCTTCCGTTATGTCTTTTCAAAGAGGAGCCATGAGAATGATCCGTCGATTGATTTTCAAAGTACCCCATAGCACTATAAAGTTTACAAAGAACATAATTTGTGTTTCATCTACCTGCTTGTAAAATTTGAATAGGCTATGTCGACCGGGCTTTCTACACCAAAATTATAATTGTTGTGCCTTTTACCGCTAGACCCTTTTTTCTTCACGCGATTGCATCTGATCGCAAATGAACGCTGTTGCAATGAGACTATACACGTTTGTAAACCTTTCGAAAAGGAGTCTCCGCCCATGAGCGAAAATACTCATACATCCCCATATTATGTTTCCTCGAATCTCAAACGTTAGGGTTCTGTTTTTTTCTTTTCCTCAAACTCACCCTACAACATTGAGAACTATCCACAAGCCTCTACGGAATCAGAACACACAGTTATTGTCTGCGATCAGCTGCGATCAGCTGCGATCAGTTCCAATCAAATGGGATTGTATGCGCTCTGTTCCTTGTATAGAAGATTTTCAAGCTTTCCGCATCTCTCTCCCCAGCCACATTTATAATTTTTCATCTTTGCTGGGCCGGATTAAACTGTTTTGGATGCGATAGCTGAACAGTGTCCACTTAATATAGAGGCGCCGGTCGGGGTGGATAATTAAAATGAAATTCAAGCATAAAGCTACAGTACGGAAAGATCGATTGATAGGCATTTTATTTAAACTATTATATACATTGGAGAGACATAACGAAATTAAGATTCATAGTCTGCTTGAGTGCGAATGTTCTCGCAGAAATAGGGATATTCCTTAACGACAAGAATTGTGTTTGAAAGAAAAAGGGAATCTTTGGAGGATGCATAAAATGTTTAACTCTACCCCGAAACACCTGGTACGGTGAGTGTACATTCTTCCGTTATGTCTTTTCAAAGAGGAGCCATGAGAATGATCCTTCGATTGATTTTCAAAGTACCCCATAGCACTATAAAGTTTACAAAGAACATAATTTGTGTTTCATCTACCTGCTTGTAAAATTTGAATAGGCTTTGTCGACCGGGCTTTCTACACCAAAATTATAATTGTTGTGCCTTTTACCGCTAGACCCTTTTTTCTTCACGCGATTGCATCTGATCTCCATGAGAATGATCCGTCGATTGATTTTCAAAGTACCCCATAGCACTATAAAGTTTACAAAGAACATAATTTGTGTTTCATCTACCTGCTTGTAAAATTTGAATAGGCTATGTCGACCGGGCTTTCTACACCAAAATTATAATTGTTGTGCCTTTTACCGCTAGACCCTTTTTTCTTCACGCGATTGCATCTGATCGCAAATGAACGCTGTTGCAATGAGACTATACACGTTTGTAAACCTTTCGAAAAGGAATCTCCGCCCATGAGCGAAAATACTCATACATCCCCATATTATGTTTCCTCGAATCTCAAACGTTAGGGTTCTGTTTTTTTCTTTTCCTCAAACTTACCCTACAACATTGAGAACTATCCACAAGCCTCTACGGAATCAGAACACACAGTTATTGTCTGCGATCAGCTGCGATCAGTTGCAATCAAATGGGATCGTATGCGCTCTGTTCCTTGTATAGAAGATTTTCAAGCTTTCCGCATCTCTCTCCCAAGCCACATTTATAATTTGTCATCTTTGCTGGGCCGGATTAAACTGTTTTGGATGCGATAGCTGAACAGTGTCCACTTAATATAGAGGCGCCGGTCGGGGTGGATAATTAAAATGAAATTCAAGCATAAAGCTACAGTACGGAAAGATCGATTGATAGGCATTTTATTTAAACTATTATATACATTGGAGAGACATAACAAAATTAGGATTCATAGTCTGCTTGAGTGCGAATGCACTCTCAGAAATAGGGATATTCCTTAACGTCAAGAATTGTGTTTGAAAGAAAAAGGGAATCTTTGGAGGATGCATAAAAATGTTTAACTCTACCCCGAAACACCTGGTACGGTGAGTGTACATTCTTCCGTTATGTCTTTTCAAAGAGGAGCCATGAGAATGATCCGTCGATTGATTTTCAAAGTACCCCATAGCACTATAAAGTTTACAAAGAACATAATTTGTGTTTCATCTACCTGCTTGTAAAATTTGAATAGGCTATGTCGACCGGGCTTTCTACACCAAAATTATAATTGTTGTGCCTTTTACCGCTAGACCCTTTTTTCTTCACGCGATTGCATCTGATCGCAAATGAACGCTGTTGCAATGAGACTATACACGTTTGTAAACCTTTCGAAAAGGAGTCTCCGCCCATGAGCGAAAATACTCATACATCCCCATATTATGTTTCCTCGAATCTCAAACGTTAGGGTTCTGTTTTTTTCTTTTCCTCAAACTCACCCTACAACATTGAGAACTATCCACAAGCCTCTACGGAATCAGAACACACAGTTATTGTCTGCGATCAGCTGCGATCAGCTGCGATCAGTTGCAATCAAATGGGATCGTATGCGCTCTGTTCCTTGTATAGAAGATTTTCAAGCTTTCCGCATCTCTCTCCCCAGCCACATTTATAATTTTTCATCTTTGCTGGGCCGGATTAAACTGTTTTGGATGCGATAGCTGAACAGTGTCCACTTAATATAGAGGCGCCGGTCGGGGTGGATAATTAAAATGAAATTCAAGCATAAAGCTACAGTACGGAAAGATCGATTGATAGGCATTTTATTTAAACTATTATATACATTGGAGAGACATAACGAAATTAAGATTCATAGTCTGCTTGAGTGCGAATGTTCTCGCAGAAATAGGGATATTCCTTAACGACAAGAATTGTGTTTGAAAGAAAAAGGGAATCTTTGGAGGATGCATAAAATGTTTAACTCTACCCCGAAACACCTGGTACGGTGAGTGTACATTCTTCCGTTATGTCTTTTCAAAGAGGAGCCATGAGAATGATCCGTCGATTGATTTTCAAAGTACCCCATAGCACTATAAAGTTTACAAAGAACATAATTTGTGTTTCATCTACCTGCTTGTAAAATTTGAATAGGCTTTGTCGACCGGGCTTTCTACACCAAAATTATAATTGTTGTGCCTTTTACCGCTAGACCCTTTTTTCTTCACGCGATTGCATCTGATCGCAAATGAACGCTGTTGCAATGAGACTATACACGTTTGTAAACCTTTCGAAAAGGAATCTCCGCCCATGACAGAAACTACTCATACGTCCCCATATTATGTTTCCTCGAATCTCAAACGTTAGGGTTCTGTTTTTTTCTTTTCCTCAAACTTACCCTACAACATTGAGAACTATCCACAAGCCTCTACGTAATCAGAACACACAGTTATTGTCTGCGATCAGCTGCGATTAGTTGCAATCAAATGGGATCGTATGCGCTCTGTTCCTTGTGTAGAAGATTTTCAAGCTTTCCGCATCTCTCTCCCCAGCCACATTTATAATTTTTCATCTTTGCTGGGCCGGATTAAACTGTTTTGGATGCGATAGCTGAACAGTGTCCACTTAATATAGAGGCGCCGGTCGGGGTGGATAATTAAAATGAAATTCAAGCATAAAGCTACAGTACGGAAAGATCGATTGATAGGCATTTTATTTAAACTATTATATACATTGGAGAGACATAACAAAATTAGGATTCATAGTCTGCTTGAGTGCGAATGCACTCTCAGAAATAGGGATATTCCTTAACGTCAAGAATTGTGTTTGAAAGAAAAAGGGAATCTTTGGAGGATGCATAAAATGTTTAACTCTACCCCGAAACACCTGGTACGGTGAGTGTACATTCTTCCGTTATGTCTTTTCAAAGAGGAGCCATGAGAATGATCCGTCGATTGATTTTCAAAGTACCCCATAGCACTATAAAGTTTACAAAGAACATAATTTGTGTTTCATCTACCTGCTTGTAAAATTTGAATAGGCTATGTCGACCGGGCTTTCTACACCAAAATTATAATTGTTGTGCCTTTTACCGCTAGACCCTTTTTTCTTCACGCGATTGCATCTGATCGCAAATGAACGCTGTTGCAATGAGACTATACACGTTTGTAAACCTTTCGAAAAGGAGTCTCCGCCCATGAGCGAAAATACTCATACATCCCCATATTATGTTTCCTCGAATCTCAAACGTTAGGGTTCTGTTTTTTTCTTTTCCTCAAACTCACCCTACAACATTGAGAACTATCCACAAGCCTCTACGGAATCAGAACACACAGTTATTGTCTGCGATCAGCTGCGATCAGCTGCGATCAGTTGCAATCAAATGGGATTGTATGCGCTCTGTTCCTTGTATAGAAGATTTTCAAGCTTTCCGCATCTCTCTCCCCAGCCACATTTATAATTTTTCATCTTTGCTGGGCCGGATTAAACTGTTTTGGATGCGATAGCTGAACAGTGTCCACTTAATATAGAGGCGCCGGTCGGGGTGGATAATTAAAATGAAATTCAAGCATAAAGCTACAGTACGGAAAGATCGATTGATAGGCATTTTATTTAAACTATTATATACATTGGAGAGACATAACGAAATTAAGATTCATAGTCTGCTTGAGTGCGAATGTTCTCGCAGAAATAGGGATATTCCTTAACGACAAGAATTGTGTTTGAAAGAAAAAGGGAATCTTTGGAGGATGCATAAAATGTTTAACTCTACCCCGAAACACCTGGTACGGTGAGTGTACATTCTTCCGTTATGTCTTTTCAAAGAGGAGCCATGAGAATGATCCTTCGATTGATTTTCAAAGTACCCCATAGCACTATAAAGTTTACAAAGAACATAATTTGTGTTTCATCTACCTGCTTGTAAAATTTGAATAGGCTTTGTCGACCGGGCTTTCTACACCAAAATTATAATTGTTGTGCCTTTTACCGCTAGACCCTTTTTTCTTCACGCGATTGCATCTGATCGCAAATGAACGCTGTTGCAATGAGACTATACACGTTTGTAAACCTTTCGAAAAGGAATCTCCGCCCATGACAGAAACTACTCATACGTCCCCATATTATGTTTCCTCGAATCTCAAACGTTAGGGTTCTGTTTTTTTCTTTTCCTCAAACTCACCCTACAACATTGAGAACTATCCACAAGCCTCTACGTAATCAGAACACACAGTTATTGTCTGCGATCAGCTGCGATCAGTTGCAATCAAATGGGATCGTATGCGCTCTGTTCCTTGTATAGAAGATTTTCAAGCTTTCCGCATCTCTCTCCCCAGCCACATTTATAATTTTTCATCTTTGCTGGGCCGGATTAAACTGTTTTGGATGCGATAGCTGAACAGTGTCCACTTAATATAGAGGCGCCGGTCGGGGTGGATAATTAAAATGAAATTCAAGCATAAAGCTACAGTACGGAAAGATCGATTGATAGGCATTTTATTTAAACTATTATATACATTGGAGAGACATAACAAAATTAGGATTCATAGTCTGCTTGAGTGCGAATGCACTCTCAGAAATAGGGATATTCCTTAACGTCAAGAATTGTGTTTGAAAGAAAAAGGGAATCTTTGGAGGATGCATAAAATGTTTAACTCTACCCCGAAACACCTGGTACGGTGAGTGTACATTCTTCCGTTATGTCTTTTCAAAGAGGAGCCATGAGAATGATCCGTCGATTGATTTTCAAAGTACCCCATAGCACTATAAAGTTTACAAAGAACATAATTTGTGTTTCATCTACCTGCTTGTAAAATTTGAATAGGCTTTGTCGACCGGGCTTTCTACACCAAAATTATAATTGTTGTGCCTTTTACCGCTAGACCCTTTTTTCTTCACGCGATTGCATCTGATCGCAAATGAACGCTGTTGCAATGAGACTATACACGTTTGTAAACCTTTCGAAAAGGAATCTCCGCCCATGAGCGAAAATACTCATACATCCCCATATTATGTTTCCTCGAATCTCAAACGTTAGGGTTCTGTTTTTTTCTTTTCCTCAAACTTACCCTACAACATTGAGAACTATCCACAAGCCTCTACGGAATCAGAACACACAGTTATTGTCTGCGATCAGCTGCGATCAGTTGCAATCAAATGGGATCGTATGCGCTCTGTTCCTTGTGTAGAAGATTTTCAAGCTTTTCGCATCTCTCTCCCCAGCCACATTTATAATTTTTCATCTTTACTGGGCCGGATTAAACTTTTTTGGATGCGATAGCTGAACAGTGTCCACTTAATATAGAGGCGCCGGTCGGGGTGGATAATTTAAATGAAATTCAAGCATAAAGCTACAGTACGGAAAGATCGATTGGTAGGCATTTTATTTAAACTATTATATACATTGGAGAGACATAACGAAATTAAGATTCATAGTCTGCTTGAGTGCGAATGCTCTCAAAGAAATAGGGATATTCCTTAACGTCAAGAATTGTGTTTGAAAGAAAAAGGGAATCTTTGGAGGATGCATAAATGTTTAACTCAACCTCGAAACACCTGGTATGGTGAGTGTACATTCTTCCGTTATGTCTTTTCAAAGAGGAGCCATGAGAATGATCCGTCCATTGATTTTCAAAGTACCCCATAGCACTATAAAGTTTACAAAGAACATAATTTGTGTTTCATCTACCTGCTTGTAAAATTTGAATAGGCTTTGTCGACCGGGCTTTCTACACCAAAATTATAATTGTTGTGCCTTTTACCGCTAGACCCTTTTTTCTTCACGCGATTGCATCTGATCGCAAATGAACGCTGTTGCAATGAGACTATACACGTTTGTAAACTTTTCGAAAAGGAATCTCTGCCCATGACAGAAACTACTCATACGTCCCCATATTATGTTTCCTCGAATCTCAAACGTTAGGGTTCTGTTTTTTTCTTTTCTTCAAACTTACCCTACAACATTGAGAACTATCCACAAGCCTCTACGTAATCAGAACACACAGTTATTGTCTGCGATCAGCTGCAATCAGCTGCGATCAGTTGCAATCAAATGGGATCGTATGCGCTCTGTTCCTTGTATAGAAGATTTTCAAGCTTTTCGCATCTCTCTCCCCAGCCACATTTATAATTTTTCATCTTTACTGGGCCGGATTAAACTTTTTTGGATGCGATAGCTGAACAGTGTCCACTTAATATCGAGGCGCCGGTCGGGGTGGATAATTTAAATGAAATTTAAGCATAAAGCTACAGTACGGAAAAATCGATTGATAGTCGTTTTATTTAAACTATGATATACATTGGAGAGACATAATTTATTTTCATAGTCTGCTTGAGTGCGAATGCTCTCACAGAAATAGGGATATTCCTTAACGACAAGAATTGTGTTTAAAAGAAAAGGGGAATCTTTGGAGGATGCATTAAATGCTTAACCTAGCCCCAGACTATACACGTTTGTAAACCTTTCGAAAAGGAATCTCCGCCCATGACAGAAACTATTCATACATCCCCATATAATGTTTCCTCGAATCTCAAAGGTAAGGGTTCTGTTTTTTTCTTTTCTTCAAACTTACCCTACAACATTGAGAACTATCCACAAGCCTCTATGTAACCAGAACACACAGTTATTGTCTGCGATCAGCTGCGATCAGTTGCAATCAAATGGGATCGTATGCGCTCTGTTCCTTGTATAGAAGATTTTCAAGCTTTTCGCATCTCTCTCCCCAGCCACATTTATAATTTTTCATCTTTACTGGGCCGGATTAAACTGTTTTGGATGCGATAGCTGAACAGTGTCCACTTAATATATAGGCGCCGGTCGGGGTGGATAATTTAAATGAAATTTAAGCATAAAGCTACAGTACGGAAAAATCGATTGATAGTCGTTTTATTTTGGCCACCCCTTAAAAAATGTCCTCCACAACACACACATAAACCAAAATCGAGGGGGTTCGACTCCCCCCCCCCCCCCCCCCTGCTTACGCGCCTGATTCAGATATTAGTCTAGACAGTAAAAGCTAGAATGTGTACAGGAAGACTCATTCCTAAAATTATACATAAATAATTCCAGAGATGTCGGTGCTTTCATAAACAAGTACAATTCGTTGTGTAGCAGAAGTGGATGAAACTCATGTGAGCGAGAAAACACACATGTATTTGTGTTTATTTATTCAAATATTGTTTCTTTATTAAAGTTTTCCAGCAAGACAAAGTGTAAGTTGGTTTGTACCTTTATTGTACAACTCAGATTAAAACATGGAGATACAGTGAGTTCAAACATTCATGTATTTGAATTGTTTATTTTTTTGGTCAGATTTGACTCATTTCAGACTCAACAAACGGATACAAACATACACTTGAAACAATCCCCAGGACTGAAACAGGAATGAAGAGCATATTTTATGAAGCGGGCCAGTTTAGATACAAATTTTGTAAAAGGCTATGATTTGAACCTAATGCATGCAAAAGTGTCTGGCTGTCTTTTCCTGTGTCAGTTTCGGTCCCTTCTTTGGTTAGTAAAGAGACCACTTTGTGCCCGGGACTACCTGTACAATTTGTCAACAATCTTCACATTGCTAGCAAGTTTTACAGGCAGTTGAAAAACCTCATCAGCTGGGAAGCAGAGAGTGTTGTCTCAACACAACATTGTAAACCATGGATTAGTATAAGGTGAAAAGATATGAATGGAATGATGTCGCTGAAACACATGTATTAAGGCATTAAAAACTGAGAAATAGCAGCCCAAAGAGGGCGAGAAAAAAAGGAAAAAAAAAAAACATTCAAAACTGAAAAATATCAGCCCAAAAAGGGCGAGAAAAAAAAAGAAGAAAACAAAAAAGAAGGCACAATATCTTTTTATTTTTTAGGCCTCATAGTTAATTGCGTCACGGATTTATACAATTGGCATTCGGAATGTCGCCAGAATGCCCCACTCAGAATCCATTGTTTTGTTAGAACAGAATATAAAACAATGAAAATACAATTTACAAACAAATATGCAAGTTTTAATAAGTGAACCCATAATTATTTACAAAAATTTAAGTACAAAATAGAATCATAGTGAAAAAGTGAGGTGGAGAAGAAGAAAAAAATCTCACTTTTTATTTCTCTAGCGCAAGTGATATTTTCTTTATTCGTTTCTTTCTTTCCGTCGGCTTAATTTTTGTCATGAAAGCCGGTAATATCAGCGACACTTAATTGTTTTCACCAATCTCTTTCTCTCACTTTTTATTTCTCTATAGCGCCAGTGATATTGCAATTCATTTTATTTATTTATTTCCGACGGCTTAAGTTTTATCATGAAAGCCGGTAAAATCAGCGATATTTAATCGTTTTCGCTTCTATCTCTCTCACTTTTTGTTTCTCTAGCGCAAGTGATATTTTAAGTCATTTTCATTATTCATTTCTTTCTTCCGTCGGCTTAATTTTTGTCATAAAATCCGGTAATATCAGCGATATTTAATCGTTTTCGCTTCTATCCCTCTCACTTTTTATTTCTCTATATCAGCGACAACTAATTGTCTCCGTAGGGGCAACAAAGTCTTGTCGATAATTATTGTTTTTAGATCTCCGTAGGGGCAACAAAACGTTGTCGATAATTATTGTTTTTAGATCTCCGTAGGGGCAACAAAACGTTGCCGATAATTATTGTTTTTAGATCTCCGGAGGAGCAACAAAACCTTGCCGATAATTATTGTTTTTAGATCTCCGGAGGGGCAACAAAACTTTGCCGATAATTATTGTTTTTAGACCTCCGTAGGGGCAACAAAGACTTTCCGATAATTATTGTTTTTAGATCTTCGTAGGGGCACCTAAGTCTTGCCGATTGTTATTGTTTTTAGATCTCCGTAGGGGCATCAAAACCTTGCCGATAATTATTGTTTTTAGATCTCCGTAGGGGCAACAAAACCTTGCTGATAATTATTGCTTTTAGATCTCCGTAGGGGCAACAAAGTCTTGCCGATAATTATTGTTTTTAGATCTCCGGAGGGTCAACAAAACCTTGCCGATAATTATTATTTTCAGATCTCCGTAGGGGCAACAAAGTCTTGCCGATAATTATTGTTTTTAGATCTCCGTAGGGGCAACAAAACCTTGCCGATAATTATTGTTTTTAGATCTCCGTAGGGGCAACAAAACCTTGCCGATAATTATTGTTTTTAGATCTCCGTAGGGGTAACAAAGCCTTGCCGATAATTATTGTTTTAAGATCTCCGTAGGGGCAACAAAACCTTGCCGATAATTATTGTTTTTAGATCTCCGTAGGGTCAACAAAACCTTGCCGATAATTATTGTTTTTAGATCTCCGTAGGGGCAACAAAACCTTGCTGATAATTATTGTTTTTAGATCTCCGGAGGGTCAACAAAACCTTGCCGATAATTATTGTTTTTAGACCTCCGTAGAGGCAACAAAGTCTTGCCGATAATTATTGTTTTTAGATCTCCGTAGGGGCAACAAAGTCTTGCCGATAATTATTGTTTTTAGATCACCGTAGCCGGGGCAACAAAGTATTGCCGATAATTATCGTTTTTAGATCTCGTAGGGGCAACAAAACCTTGCTGATAATTATTGTTTTTAGAAGTAGAAAATTAAAAAAAGCAGTCATGCATGATCAAGATAATCTTCAAAAAGGGAAAACAATCAACGTATTAATGAGGAAAACAAAATTGAAACGGGAGAGATATTTTTAAAACACCCCCGCTTTTTACTGCCGTTTTGAACGGAATCGAGCGCTTTTGTAATACTGCCGTACGGAATATCGCGCCTCTTTTCTGCCGTAGAGGACAGTATGCGCATTCAGTGATAACGCATAACAAGAGCGCGCGATCGCGCTCATAGTCGCGCATTTTGAGCGCGATCAATTGCGTGCGATCAGTGTGACGTTGATCGCAGGCGGAACTGTAGGAATAGAATATAGACAATCTATAAGTTCTTTGGGACACATTGTTCTTATCAACATGGAGATTTAGCAAAGGTTCCAAATTATATTGTGACATTTCAAACCAAGCTAGCTGGTAAAGGTCATTGCATGGAGCTTTCAGATCGCACTGAACATTTGTATTGTACAATCCTCATATTGCCTTTTGTCTGTGCAGATCAGTGTATGTGACATGCCTGCATAGTGCATATGTGCATGTTAATGAATATGGAACATAAAGATATAATCAAAATAAAACAGATACATGTAAAGAGCATTAAAACAACCAAAAAGAAAGAAATATAAACAGGGAAAAGTAAAACAAATCATGTGAAAAAAGAAAAAGAAAAACTCTCCACAAAGGAAGATGGCGTTAAAGTTTGAACAAAATTTGTGCTATTTACCGTTAAGACTAGGACCCACTGACGATGCATTAGAAGCTTGCTTTGATGCACTTGGGTCAGCTATAGCTGCCTCATGGACTACTTTCTGTGCACAAAACCAGCATTTTAAAGAAAACGTTCAAAACAAAATTCTGATTGGTGCATGAATTTAAAAGTTAAGGGCGTACAAAGAGATATGTATTCCATAAAATAAGATAAATACAAAATCATAAGCCAGTAAACTACATCATAGGTCCATGTTTGAAAATGAAATGATATCAGGTTAAAATATATCTAATTTAAGAGGAATGATGTTGATTTAAATTGGATTAACTGACATTAAATGAAGGTAGGCACACCTGGAAGGCAAAAAAACATCATGATAACATGAGCAGTCACTGTGAATGTGTGTCAAACTGACCAGAGAAATATTTGAGGTATGCACGACCAAATACACCCCCCCCCCCAAAAAAAAAAAAAAATAAATAAAAAAAAAAAAAATAAATAAATAAATAAATAAATCTATACAAATAAATGAATTAATACAAAATATATTTTTAAAATATAATAATTTAAAAATATAAACAAATAATTCATTTTGTTACGATGATGTATGCTGATAACAAGTTTAAAGCCAGCTCTTCCTATGGTGCTTGAAATCAAATGATAATGTGAAATAAGTACAATTAAGATAAAGTGGCTGGGATGTATTAAGAACAATCCAGCTTAAGTGATATATGAGGTGTTTTTAATTCCATAAGAATACTTATGGAAATCAAGCCAAATATGGTCACATACACATGGTTAGTAATAAAAGTGTTTTAAGTGTTCTGCTGTGATATATTACCTGTGGAATGCATATGAATTAGTTCCATTAAACAAATTCTACACATTGTACAACTAATTCATAAATCAAGAATTTAATACTATGGTATTCAGTAACAATCAAAGCACCAAAAACTATGGAGCCTTTACCTTTGGGGAGTCGTGTTTTGATCCAACAAAAGGCCTGTAATCTTTGGACTTCTTGATTGCTTTCAGAATGTTGACTGTATCCTGTTATTCAAACACACACAAAAAAATTACAAGAAAGGAGAAGAGAGAGAGAGAGAGAGAGGTGATATTAAAATCATTGCTTATCATCAGGAGAAACGGATTACGGCCTGGAAGATTTGGATCTCAGTTAAAGGTAAAGACCAGTTATGGTCATGCGATTGCATTGTGAAAGAAACGTTGTGGAATCGATCAGAAAAGGTTGATCATCTTGCATCTAGCATCTGCAAGGTTCTGGAATCATCAAAATGATAAGAAATTTGACCCATTTTTCATAAAGTTACAAGCACTATACACAGAAAGATGTATATGGGCAAGCCTTTTATTAAGTCAAAGCAGACCGGGAGCCAAATATCTGAAAAAGCGGCTCCCGGTCCTTAATTTTTTTAGAGAACCGGGAGCCGTTTTCCAGGACCAGGAGCCGTTTCCAAAAGTGATGAAAATATGTATTCTTTTAAATTATTTGTTAAACGTTACCTTTTATTACGGTAGTTTAATTTCTAGTTTAAATTTTGAGCACTCTAATATTAAATCACTCATACCTTGGATAAATCTGTCATTTGTAGTTGTTGTAGGTCATGTTTAATACTATTTTCATGCCGTTACTAATGTCAAAAATTGAAAAAATGTTAGGAAGGGGGGAATAAGATTATTTTAATAAAAAAATATTTAAGAAAAACCATCTATAATGACAATGCAGAGCTGCCAACCTGTCACTTTCAAAAAACATATTATTCAGCTTGAAAAAGCATATTTTAGGTGAAAAAAAAGATTTTGCCTGTTTAACGTTTTTGTTATTATCCCTATAAAATGCTATTGCATTCATGTTTCTTTGAATAAAAACGCATTTAATCAGTGAAAACCGCCGACCGGTCACTTAAAAAAAAAAATATAAAAAAAAAATTAAAAAAAAAATAAAAAAAATAATAATAAACATTTAAAAAAAAGATTTGTTAAATATATTTACCTATTTTATCAGATAAATCCATTATTTAAAACATCACAGAAAATGAGTACGAGGGCCGCTGAATCAAGGCAAGTCTGGAGTTGCAATCAACTTTGTACATGAAGTCAATGCATCAGCAGCAGGTCCGGTGTTTCGTTTTTCATTTGGCTTTTTGAAGATACCATTACATTCGAAGGGCATGCGATAGGCAAAAAATCTGGTAACAAAATCGCTGATTTCTTGATTTTTAGCGCTATTTTGATGAAACTGTTTCTTAAAACTGGGCTAAACCCCCGTGAGCTTTGGAAATATGGCTCCGATTCCGCATTTTGACAGCAAAATTTGGCTTTTGGGATGGATTTTTGGAATTTACATCGAGACTTTCTTGTACTGACACTGTGTGTGTAGTGCAGTACCGGTACAGCACTGATGTCATTTGTGTGTGTATGCATGGCCTGGGGAAATGCGCTCGTCTTTGAGTGGTGTACATCCCCTGTATTGTGTGCTCCGTACTCCTCTAGGAGTAGGAGATAGCGGCCGCTCGTATTCGTGCTGCAATTGTTTCTGGGCGATTTTAATTAGGATTCTCATTATATATTGATTTGTTAGGGTTCATTCAGTCCACGTTTAACTTGTATCAAGTAAGTTTTTGTCACATTTGTGAACATTTAGTGCTAGACATGTGGAAGTTTATGAAACAGAAAATGTTAATTCTCCCAGACCGGGCGCCAGAAATAAAAAATGACCGGCGCCCGGTACTCATTTCCCCGTCTTACCGGGCGCCAAAAGTCAGGGACCGTAGGGTAAAAATCGCCCGGCGCCCGGTTAATAAAAGGCTTGTATATGGGACTACCCTATATCTCTCACAGACCATGAGAGAAACAAATTTACCAAATATATGAATTAGTAGGCGGTTTCCCGGCAAATTTTGTATCATCATGTATTAGTCAAAACATATTCTTTCACATGATTGGTAATGAGAGCTTCCATTTCATTTTTTGAAATTGGGGCGTTACCAATACTGGTCTTTACCTTTAAAGGTAATGCAAAGTTTTGTGAAATTTAAAAAATTAGGTGGATGGTGATTCTTTACCATTTTAATATATTTGGATGCCCCTGTCGATGTATTATAAGCACTAGAAAATTTAGCCCATAAAACGCTTCTGCTTTCGAGAAAAATTGAATATAAAAATTTACCTGTGCTCCCGGTAAATTTTGATAAATTTCAAATCGCGCCTATGGCTGTACAATGGTAGCTGCGACCTTGAAAATCTCAGAATACGTAGTTGTGATATATAATTTATAAACGGGAATAGCTATTCAGTCTATTTTAGTCAAGAAACATTGTTTTATAGCTTAATTAATATCTTGACCTTGAGAGGGAGCTATACAACAAAAAGAGTTTATTATTTATAATTTCATAACTTCAGACTCAATTTCAACCGCGACAACGATCACTGAATATTGTAGGATGGCATATGCTTCTAATATGTTCATTTGAACCAAATTCATGACCCCATACCAAAACTTTGTATTACCTTTAAGGACCGCTATTCATAATCGAAGAAGAGGGTTGCCGTTCATAATACAAAATATTACCTTTAATCTCTGTTTTGACAGACATTTTAAGTGAATAGAAATTGAATAGAGACACATTTCGACACAAGAAAGAAGTGGAATTCCTAGATTAAAGCTCTCCAAACTAGATTCTGACATTGTGACAACACACAAATCAATAAGGTACATAGTCCAACGAAGTACACTTGAAATTCTCCAATTTGTTTAGATTCATGTAGGGTCTGATTGTAAACCACTTTAAAACTGGGCAGTTTTAACCACCTCAAGCACTTGAGGGGATATACTGTACATACCTTCTCCTTCTCGGAAGCCTTGTGGCCATCGAGACTCAATTCTGTAAAGCGGTCTTCAAAGAGTTCCAGGACCTTGGTTCGGTAGTCTACCACGTTGGTAACAGGGTTCCCACTCAGCAGGAGTTGCTCCAGACAAGGGAGATTGCACACATGTTGTAACTCTAGTACCTGTGGGTACGGAAAGGAGGAAAGCATTGGAGAAAGTGGGATAGATTGTGTAATAAATGCTCCAGCAACAATTGCTTGACAGTCATTTTCTAATACTAATTGAATTGCTAACTTTAACTCTGGATTCAACAATATTATATCTGATTATACCCCTAACCCTACAACTTTGGCAAAGTAAAACTTCAAATTTGGTCCAAAGACTATAAGTTTTGCCCTAATTCCTCACGAGGTAAGCCTGGATTGTATGTTGCATCATCATCAATTCGCGTATGGTGGAAAATAATCTTATTAATTAATTAATTATTAATTTATTAACATGATTAAGTCTACATCATTTTTCAAAATTGTACTTCACTCTATCTCTAGATTATATCTCTAACTCTCTCTCTCTCCTTCTTCCCCCCCCCCCCCTTCCCTTGTTTCCTTCCTCCTTACATGTTCTATAATATTGGACCTGACGTCCAGCTTGACCAGCGAGTAGAGTTTGGCCAGACCGTAGAGACTGAAGAGATCATTGTTGGTCAGTAGGAGAGTATGGACATTACCCAGCCTGGTGTTCATATCGTCCAGGGAGTGGAGTTGGTTGTAGGAGAGGTTGAGATGGGTCATGGCAGAGAGATGCTGTAGGTGGCTGATGGAGCGTAGCTGGTTGTGACTCAGGTCAAGCTGCTCCACGTTGGGCAAGAGGCACTGTGGATCGGACGGAGGATCGGAGTAGTTTCATTTGAATGATCATGATAAGAAATAATTATGGCAATAAATCATGAATGAAATCGGTATGAAGTTTATCCAGAAAATGTATTACATTATGTTACCATACTGTCATATGCATTTGCATGCTTCTGCATTGGAATACAGGTATGTATTTATATGCTTAAGATATCTAATTGGAAATGAATGATACTCGATACTTGAATATTGGTGTTGCAAAGCCATTGATCTGAAAAGATGGCTGCTGAAAGATGCATTAGCATAACTCAATGAAATGAGACCTGGGGGTGTTTCACAAAGATCCTAAGTTTATCTCTAAATTGGACTTAACAATTATGAAAAGCTGTTAGCATCTATAAAAATATTTGGTAAAGGTTATTTTAAAAGGCATAAAATCTTGATTCAAATCATTCATATTTTCTATTACCAAGGAGATTTCATATTCTTGATGTGGAATTTATAAAAAGTCTAAAATACTTCAATTTTCACTTTGAAATATATTTTATTTTAGGGCTACAAATGGCTCTCCATAATTTCTAAGTCCAACTTAGAGTTAAGTGCAACTTAAGATCTTTGTGTAACACCCCCTTGGAACAGCAATATCCACTATTGCTTTCATACTCATTCACCACCACTACTACCGCATTTGTAAAGATCAATAAACATGACACTTAATTTTGTAGATGATCACTTTCCACATTAAAGTACATATAATATGTATCATCTTAATCTAACTTGATGCACCATTCTAAACTGAGAAAACAGTACATGGCACAATGCTGGACTTACTATTGACTTGTCTATATCAGTCAACTCATTGTAGCTGAAATCTACCAGCTTGATCCGACTCCATGGGGGGACGATGTCCATTACATCTTGACCACTAGAGCTGGCTAGAGATTCCCACTGAGTGAGATTGGGCAGTAAAATATCCTGAAAAAAATCATAGAACATATAAAACCTATTTAGTCATTAGTACAAGAGAATTTTTTTTTCTTAAAACAAATATAATTTCCGACAGAAATGTTTATTCATCGGACCTAGACAATGTGTATATTATCATCAACCAAAATAGTATGTGAGATTCAAAACAACAGAAATCATGCCGGCCCAAGCAACTGTGAAAAGGCCTCCTGGCTAAAGTAAAACAAATACACCTGCTATTTCTTTCTTGGAATCAATGTCATGGTTTATTCGGTAAAAAGGTTTGTACACACTGGATAATCAATGAAATATGAATATGTGATAGAATAAGATTATCAGGGTGAACTTCTCATAATGACAATAATTCACAATTACAACTATAAGTTTATCTCTCCTCACCATATCAAACACACGTTAAATACGAAATGTAACAAAATAAGCTTTTTACATAATATTTGATAACAAAATTCTGAACAAGTTACCGGTAAAGGTATTACCAAGTTTTGGTATAGGGTCATGAATTTGGTTCAAATGAACATATTGGAAGCATATACTATCCTACAATATTCAGTGATTGTTGTCGCGGTTGATATCAAGTCTAAAGTTATGAAATTGTAAATAATAAACTTTTTATGTTGTATAGCTCCCTCTCAAGGTCAATATATTAATTAAGCTATAAAACAATGTTTCTTGACTAAAATCGACCGATTAGCTATTCCGGTTTGGGAATTATATATCACAACTACATATTCTGAGATTTCCATGGTCGCAGCTACCATTGTACGGCCGTAGGCGCTATTTGAAATTTATCAAAATTTACCGGGAGCACCAGTAAATTTTTATATTCAATTTTTCCCGAAAACAGAAATGTTTTAAGGGCTTAATTTTATAGTGCTTATAATACATCCACATGGGCATCCAAATATATCAAAATTGTAAAGAATCACTATCCACCCAATTTTCAAAATTTCCCAAAACTTTGTATTACCTTTAATGTACATACACATTATTTTGAAACAAGCAAATAAAATATGATTGAAGCTTACCTGTATTGATGTTAAAGACTTGTGTACAGTCAAGAAATGTACATGTGTCTTTGCTTCTTCAACCCCTGATACACACCTTGCATTACAAACCTCAATCTGGTGGAAAGACAGAAACGGTCATCACAACTTTAATAAGGCCTGCACAAAGATTTCACATACTAAAGGCTTGGCTGTACAGGAGTTTGGTACATATATACCTCAGCCAAAAACACAAAAAAATCACTCTAGATCCCCCAAATTTCAAAATGTAAATGAGGACCTTGAGGACAGAGACCCTATATATTTTTCTCAGCACACACAGAACAAAATTGTGTCGAGTGCTAGCATCCATGGATTAAAGAAATGTCTTTGTCTATACCATGATTTTAATAATTTTTTTCAAACCCTGAACAGGATGATATGAAGATATTTATAAGCAAAGTTTTGAACAATTGCTTCTAGCAACATTATTATGAAAACTTAGAAGCACTTGTCTCGCAGATTTTAACACCACACATCTATTGATAATTTTAATAAGTGAATGATCATGCTCTAGAAAACAAAAAATATCATATCCAAGCTGCATAAGTACAAACATCATAGAGTCATTTGGTCTTGAATCTCCAAACATGTATTCATCAAACAGTATTCAACAAAGACAAGAAATTCTATTGTAATATTTTTGTTGAGGTCTGGTCATCAAAACATCAACTTGGAAAGTACTTCAATTTTACCTTGAGATGTTTAATTGATTTGAAGTAGGAGAGGTCAAAGGGCAACTCATCAACTTTACGAGTGCTTGACCCAAGCCTGGTAGTGGATCCAACAATCTACGGACAGAAAGAAAAACAATTCAACTAATCATGGATACACAAATAAAAAATTATCTCTACAAAAAATGCTAAGAAGCAATTTTGAATCGCTGCATAGAAGAACTTGGGAGGCAATCAGATAAATTATTGTACATATTTTCCTTCTTTCCTCTTCATTATAGACTATTATGCATTTTTGCCCTCTGTATCCACTCTCGGTCTTACTACTATCTCTCTCAAGTTTATTCCAGGTTTTGCTTTGCTTGTGATCTGTTCCCTTTCATCTAATACCTTGGAACTCAGTGGTAAAGCAGTGGTCTTGTATTCGAGAGGTCCCAGGCTCATTACCAAGTCCCTTGGAGAGGACTTAAAGCCGTTGGTCCCCTGGTAATACTTACTTACCAGCACACACATGCTTTCTTAGCAGTCAGGCAATACAAACCAACCATCCAATCAACCAATCATAATTAAGTATGTCTAAATAATATTAAATAGATTTACCCTGAGATATCTTAGCCTTGACATGAAATCCATGATATGGCCAATGTCACTGTGAGCATCATCCGAATCTGGATTGAAGAAACAAAGAGAAAAGGAGATGATGACATTGGCATTAAAAATGATCACTGCAGTCATGATGATGAAGATTAATTTCTGTAAGCCCTACCAAGCAACGTCCCTGTGAAACACTGCTCTCTTTCAAGGGTGGACTTACATTTTATAGCATACGGTAGGCATCAGAATGATTGAAAGACTTCTTAAATCATGCTACAACATAGCATGATAGCAGAGTCGTTTATGAATTGTTTATTAAGATTTGAAATGCAACCTTTATAAGGCACTGTGCAATTCTACTAATACTGGTTACCTATTGTTATCACAAAATGGCAAATGTGGTACACAAGAATCAATCATCATATTAACCTCCTGAATATTGAGCCCGAGATGACTTGGGCTGTGTTTATAGAAATGTGTGTTGTATTCGTATCATGCTACAATGTACATTCAACAGGTTAAAACATGTTCATTACTGATGGAAAGATAAACAAAGGATGAACAGCAACATCATTGCTGCTGCTGCTGCTGCTGCTGATGATGATGATGACTATAGGTACTACGATGCTGTAAATGATGTAAACAATTTATGTAAAATTATTTAATCATAAAAAAAGAAATAGTTTAGAGGAACTCACCACACGTAGGAAGAGGTAACTTGAGTCTTTCTGTGATAGCAAAGAGTTGCATAGGTGTCATCTCACACACATCTTGGCTAGCCAAAATAAGATCCCCCTTCTCAAACAGCTCTGCAGCTAAAGCTTGTGAAACCCCATTGATATCCTGACAATAAGTTGTCAAAATAAAAAATATTAGACTTTGCAGAAGCAAAACAAGTGATATGTGTAACAGGAGAGCTTGCTCATATCCTCTGTTTGAAGCCATAAATGTGTTAACTCTGTGTTACAGTACAATGCCCCTTGTGGCTCCAAACAGTTGATATCACTCTATCTACTAAACATATCTGAAAGGGCAGAAATGAGGATGAAAACATTATTTGTTTTCTATTTATGAATCAGAATGGTGTTGGTGAATAGTAATTTTGTATTGCCTGTACGGGTAGTTTGACCAATCAGATGTCCATGCAGTACATACACAACTCACAAGTCTTGGAAAGTTGACACTACAGAAAACTGGGATTTCAAATCTCAGTTTAGCATCCTAGATTATTAGACTAAATTATTTAAGTGTACAATTGAAAAGCAACTGGAAAACCTAGAGCCACATGTGATTGACACATCAAGGACTGCTAATAAATGTTTTTGAGAATTACTATATATTATATAGAATATGAACAGGGGGGGCATTTCACAAAGCCTTTTTTCAATGACAAATGACAAAAATCAGTGACAAATCTGGTCAATCTAAATGCTTACATAGATATCAAACTCCAGGAAGAGAAGCAGTGGCTTTGGCAGCAGACGACTGCTACTGATGACCTTCTGCAGGTAAGCTTCTAGGTCACGCTGCCGTCTCTCGATGAAGCTCTTTGACATGTTGCCAAGGATACGCTTGGGTGGCAGCAGGGATCTCTCCACCCTGCCCAGGGAGACAAGCTTCTCATGCAGATCATTGAACTCGCTGTAGCGATGCTGGACCGTCCACTGGCAGTCATCTACGCAGACCTGGATAGTGTATACCTACAGGTAAGAAATGACAAGAAATATATATGTTTTAGTATATCCCTAATCCCTAGGTTTATGAGAATCTTATTTTCATGACTATATTAAAAGTAATAAGTGCATTTTTTATTGCACAACCAGCCATCACAAGAAATTCCATGGAAACTTTGGAAAGTCACATCAAATCTTAAATTTTTGAAAGATCACTTTATACAAGTATTCTTTATTATTAACCGTATCAGACATCTGAGCAGGTCAATTTTTAAATGTTATTGCCCTCAAGGTTTGATGGATAAACCAACAAAATTACAATAAATTAGTCCGCTCAGAAAAGTCAATGGCATTTTGTGTGTAATTTGGCGGGCAATATAGGTTATACAGTAAACCAATGCGCAAATATTTTAGCCCGCTCAGAAGAGTCAATGGGATTTGTGTGTAATTTGGCGGGTGATATAGGTTATACAGTAAACCAATGGACAAATATTTTAGCCCGCTCAGAAAAGTCAATGGCAAAATGCGTGTTAAACTAGTGAGCAATAATGTAGATCCAGTTGTAATTTACATCGCGCATCAGCTACTGTAATTTACATCGCGCATCGCGTATAAGAAAATGCGCACTTTGCGCCAACTCCATTGTGACGTAACAATCACACCCTAGGCAAACTGTTTGCAGTGTATCGAAAATCTGTCAAACACTGGATGAACAGTGCTGGTTTGACAATGTTTTTGCAACTTCTAATGTTAGGAAACCCTGTGTAGCCTACATAATTTAAGAGTATAAGATAGTAAGAGTTTCTTGTTTGCTCTAGATGTCTGATGTGGTTAATAATAGTAATATTGACTGCCTAATTCAGGGCAATACGACTTGTCATATATCACCCTCACCTTCGGTTCGGGCGATATATGTCGTATTGCCCAGAAGGCAGTCAATATTACTTAAATATCATCAAATTTAAACAATTTGACTTTCAATCATGAGAATCATCCTGCCACTGCGAAAAGCTGATATGTTCAATTCTTTGTAATTCTTACAAAAAAAACTGATGTTTTTTTAATACAATGTGTAAATATATATGACATGGCTAATGACAAAAGCCATATATGTTATAATGTAATTTTAATCTTTCTCATTGGTAACATGTCAGGTGACTCTATGAAGAATCATGCAGAGATAGGGTATCAAATATGTGTGTGTACTGTTTAGGCCACCGCACACAAAACAATCTGGCTACGATCCAATTTTGAAAGTATTTACAACAGCATTTGATATTATAAACATTTAAACTTGTTAAGTCATAGTGACCGAGGATCTGCATAGTCATATATGATTAGCAATGTCAAAATTTCAAGGAATTTTCAGGCTTCCTTTGAGAAGAAAAAGCTAACTCGGCTCAGAATCATAGTAATTGTGATTGTCTACGATTTGGATTTTATTCTGACTAGAAAAGATCCTGGTAAATGCAACAACATTCCAATTGTTAGTATTCTTATATATACTATTATTCAAATCACAAGGACAAAATTTCCTATTTTATATAATTGCCATTTCTTTGAAAATCAGATCGCAGGAGGATCCTATAGTGTGTGGTTGGCTTTTATGTACAGGTACGTTTAATTTTAGATCTGTTGCTTTAGTGCATAATGCACATCTGGTTTCCTGTCATGGTGTCCTTTTAAGGTCAACCGTAGGGTGAGTGAGCTCAGTTTCCTGTGAATGAGAGGACTTCTTTTCTATGGATAAATCTTTTGGCTAAACTCCAGCAAAATATCAGTATTTCAAAACTTGAAACACTTGAACCAAATTTACTGAATTCATTCTGTTTCGGTTTCTTTTTCAGTTGCGTCGGTCTACTCAGGGTTAACTGTACTTCACCAATGTTTTGATTAGTATGGTTGTGTATGTGCTGTTTCTGTATTCAACACACTCCTAGATCCATAGCTATGTGGATGTGTCCAGGTATAGCGAGGAGTTGTGGTATAGTGGTTCATTCATCAGACTCTCAGTCCAAGGGTTGAAGGTATGAATCCCAACCTGGAACGAACGTCCTTTGACAATACATTAAAGGGATCGTTTAACAATGTTAAATCTGAGATACACGGCCCTACGTGTTATCAGTGTCTGTGATATGGTGTTATATTGAAGCCCTAAAAAAATTGCGCTTCAAAATGATCAAGAAGTGCCTCAAAAAAGTAAAATTCTTTGAGTGACCGGTTTTACCATACTCGTTTTCCCCAATAGACTGTAGTGTTATGAAAACCGTCAGGCGAGCGGTTTTCAAAATTTGTAATTCCAATCATAAATATCTTGATAATCAGACAGGCGATCGGCTTGTAAAAGTCATGGGGTTCCTGACTGACCTAAAGGTTTATAATTATCATTGCATCATGAGCTAAATCCAGAATTTCGTTTCAGAATCTGAGACAAAGTTACCGGATCCCTTTAATCTACATATATACTCTCCGTCCAAGTGTAAATGGGTACTCTGCAATTGATTGGTTTTATAGTACTATTACATGCAGGGCCCTCTGGAATGACAGCATTGATGCTGATGAGGTTTCCTTGGTAAACAAATTTATTACTATCACTACCAGTGGTCTAGTGCAACAATGAATATTAACCATTGTACACATGAAATAACCATTTAGGTAAAACTAAACAACCGTAGAAAACTTGATTCAGGATCTTTCAAAATACTCTGCCACAAATTGGGCATTTCCACAAGATGAAATAGAGTATAAAAAGTTTGTTGTTTTTGTTTTAAGTGCACTCTACCCTGGACCAATCCCTAGCTATTATCTAGACATCATCAATTGCGAGAAATGAGACTGAGTGGGGTACAAGTTGATCCGAGTCCAGATAACATATGTTGGTATAGACTGGTAGTCATTTTTTTCATCAAATTCAATCCCATGATGATAGGGAGCCCTATACATGTACAGGGGTGGCGATTCATCTCTTCATGACCAGGGGAAACAAAATGCAAGGGACGAGGGAGCATACTAGCGACATGAGGGGCAGAAGTGACTATCCCCTCACAGGTTTTTGAAGTTTTGTTTACAGATTTTCTACAATATTTACTTGTACAATTTGAAGGATATTATGCAAGGAAACGTTACATCAATGTAGCGACCGAGCGAGAAGATGTTTGCAATTTTATTAGTCTAAACGCTGAACTCTTGGGCCCACCAGAGCATAATGTGCTGCAGTCGTTAGTCAGTATTTGCTACACATTTTTGGGCACTTTTTCAAATTTTCCAGGGGGGGGGGGGGGGGAATCCCTCCAAAACAAAATTAAGGGGGATATGTCCCCCCCCACCCACCCACCCCGGATCACCCAGAAGGCATTACAATTTTGATTTAGTTTGAAAAAAAGAAACTAGAAAATCTATCGTCACAAAAAGTAATTGTAATTTGCATACTTGAAACCCAACTTTGAATTATTTGATCTAGGTCTTCGTTTCTATTTTTTGAATGGGATAGCATAACAAGAAGTAGAGTCTGGAGCCCTGCAGGATTAACGTTCCAAATTTTTGATATCATTATTTAACTTTACTTTTATTATTTAATAGTTGTAGTAGTTGAGGCCCCCACCATACATGTAGAGGGTCATTCCATGTCAAATCACCCAATGGTTTTAACCCTACCATTTTTGATTTTGATGAAACTTAGTGTACTTGTTGAGTGTGATCTCACAGCACCAAATCCCAAATTTTAGGTCAATCGGGTGAGGGGTTTGGGAGATACGGCCCACCAAATTTTGAGATTTTTTCAAAAATGGGGGTGGCGGACCTACCTTTGAACCCTTGTATCTCGGGACTTAATGGGTCAATCTTCACAAAATTTGTATTGTTGGAAAGGGTATTCAATAAGGATTCCAAATCTGCCGCCATTTTGAAAATTCGTACATGTTGGGGTACTTTGACCTCTTGACCTAAGATTTGACCTTGAAATTGACCTTGTGGATCACGTGACCTTGACAATATTTTAAATGAAATGTAACCTTTGACATGTTCACTAGAACATATAAAAGTTTCAGAGATATAATATTTTTTGATTAGGAGCAATTAGGATTGAAAGTATCCATACTTACAGATATTCACAATAAACCCTATTATAATGTATACAATACATGCAATATAATATGCACAGTACAACATACATCTTCCACATGCTTTTTTGTTCTAGTCATATCCATTCTAAATGTCAGCAGTACTTGAATAGAAATATAATGACAAGTTCATATAGGCCTAAAGGGTTAACAGGATGTATGGCTTTAGGCCTCTGAGTCGGTTCTAGGATAATTACCCCCCTGAAAATTAACCCCAAGGAAATGTCCCCCCCCCCCCCCAAGGACAATTACCCCCGAGGACTATCACACCCAGAGGACAATTACCCCCCAGAAAATTACCTCCTAGCAAATTCTGTCCCCCCCCCCCCCCCGAGGACAATTACCCCCCAGACAATTACACTCTAGGACAATTACCCCTCGGACAATTACCCCCTAGGAAAATTACCCCCCCCCCCCCCCCCTATTCGTTAAAGGGGAAGTCCATCCTGATAATAAGTTGGTTTTAATCAAAGCAGATTTTTTTTTTGGGAGCTTATTATCCTTGAGGGTTAATTTTGAGGGGGGGGGGGCGCAATTGAGGGGGGGGGGGGCGCAATTGTCTGGAGGGTAATTGTCCTTGGGGGGGGTGGGGGACAGATTGTCATAGGTGGTAATTTTCTGGAGTTAATTGTCATCTGGGTGTGATAGTCCTCGGGGGCATAATTGTCCTCGGGGGGGGGGGGGGGAACATTTCCTGGGGGTTAATTTTCCAGGGGGGTAATTATCCTAGAACCGACTCAGAGGCCAAAGCCATACATCCTGTTAACCCTTTAGGCCTATATGAACTTGTCATTTTTATTTCTATTCAAGTACTGCTGACATTTAGAATGGATATGACTAGAACAAAAAAGCATGTGGAAGATGTATGTTGTACTGTGCATATTGCATGTATTGTATATACATTATAATAGGGTTTATTGTGATTATCTGTAAGTATGGATACTTTCAATCCTTATTGCTCCTAAACAAAAAATATTGTATCTCTGAAACTTTTATATGTTTAAGTGAACATGTCAGAGATTACATTTCATGAAATTTTATCCTCTAAATTGTAAGTAAAACTTGGTACCAACTAAAGGAATTGTATGATATCTTGCCTTGCAAATTATAATATAACCTTATTTTTGATGGATCACATTTTTGGATAAATCATCTGTAAAGCCCCGTGCACGAAGTAAGGTCTCGTTGTTTTTATGACTTTTATATTTGCGCGCACACCAATCCGACAACAAATTTTTAGATCGCGATATCTCCAGAATCCTTCGACGATAAATTTTCTAGTTGAACCAATTTGTAGTAAAAAATGTTGCCGTCCATTTGGTAATAATTGAAATAAATAAGTTTAATTGTGAAGAATATGAGAAATCATAAATCGAATATCACATTCTCTTATTTGTTTTAATGTCCATGAACTCTGCATGGTCACCGCACCCCTTTATACCCCTCTGCCTCACTGACTTGTAATGTTGTAGACTATATAGAATCTAGACACCACAATATCCTCGTTTAGTTGCTGAAAAGGCTTTTGACGAGTACCAGCATAGACGTTGACGTAGACGTAGATGAGAATGATTAAGAGAATGAGCTAAGAGTACAAGAAGATAGATCAAGATGATAGACCTAGAATTAAAGGAAGCTCGACTGATGTCTCAGCATTCTTCCAGTATTTGCGGTTAAATATATCTACAGCTGAGCTACGGTAGACTATTAACTTTTGCCTTTTTGGCATGTTCACCATGTTCACAGAATTGTTTTCGTATTTATGAAGAAAACATATTTTGAGAATGTATGCTTATAATCAACTAATCAAATCATACCGCTATTTAATAGGGGAAAGCTAGGCCCTTAGCCTAACAATTACATACCGTGTGTTTCTCTACTTCTGCTGTTGAAATGATGCGGATATCCCTTGTAAAGCCAGGGGTGGTATCATCTAACAGAGCGGGAGATGTCATGTTGTTCACGGGTCACTTCTGGCTACTTCTGCTGTGTCAGTGTGTCCTTGAAGCAAGTTCAGTGAAGAAGAGCAGTCTAGGCTAGCGTCTAGTATATCGTCTACAGAGCCGAGCAACTTTCTCAAACTCAAAGCAGTTAAATAAGTTCAGGTGTAGCTGTATGTTATATCTAGATATAGATCTAGATCTATGTCAACTTGACATTTTTATGGTCAGCTGATCGGAATTTTTTACCATTCTACACAAGTCAGTGCATGCAGCAGCAATGCAGTGATTACACACCCAACTTGTTGTTACTGGTTTAATAACGTCAACAGATGGCGCTAGCGCTAATACCACCACTCTGATCATGTATCAAATAACTCTGTAACTTGTTATGACACCCCCCCCCCCCCCCCCCCCAGCAAATCCCTTTATAATTTTTCTCTCATCTTCCTAGAGACCTCTATTCTTTGTTCTGCTGTCATCCTTGAATGGACACAATACATGTCCATCCACATTTTCAAGGGACACATCAAATGGTCTGTGCATCACTCCAGAAGATTTCACTCTCACACTTGGATAATTAGGTTTTCAAGGCTAACATTAATTTCGTAGCACCTTGCTATCTAGCAATTAAGATGTTCAAAATCAAGCCCCCATCAAAGACATATTGCATCCATAATACCGAGAATGGATACAGAAATACCCCCCCCCCCCCCCCCCCCAGAGTTGGGTCAATTTGTATATACCGGTAAGGAGTTTTCATGCAAGGTTTGGTCTCAAAAGTAGGGTTAAAAGATAAGAGCGTGTAGGGCATGGGTTGAAAATGTGAATTCCCATTATGAAATAAAATGTGCCTCCTACCAATTGTTCACTTTTAAATGTCCAAGTCGGTTAATGAAGTTGTATGTGGATATAGTTTCACTCTCTGCTCTTAAGCACAACATCCCGGCCCCCCCACTCAGTGTTATTTAGGGTACGCATATGCTCGTACCCTCTTTTTGAAAGCACCCCCTATCTGAGGACTGCCAACATTTCCGAACCCCCCTTTCGCGGGCTTTTCGCAGGCTTTTCCTGCCTTGGAGACCGCCCTAAATCAGGAAAAATGCTCAATGTACCCCCCTAAATTCGGAATAATTTCTCAGGAGTCCAAAGAGATGAGAGAAAAAAAGAAAAACACCCCCTTTTTAAAGAAATCTCCGGGTGAAAAGTCAAATACACCCCTTTTTTTACAATTCTCGGGCCGGACTTTGTCGCACGAAAAGTACCCCTTTACCGGACATTTTGGCAACACGCATGCGGTCATTCCGACCTCTGAGTGGGGGGGCCGGGCACAACATAATTATACTCTCATTACTTTTTGACTCCTGTATGGCAATAATATATCAAACTCTATCGAGTTACAGTAGAATTTCTCCATTTCTGACACAAAAGAGCAACACTTTTAATTACTTATATAAAAAATCATTTATTCAAAATCACACAATATGCAAGATTAAAAGCACAGGGAGATTACCACTGTAAAAAAGTACTGCGGTACCCATAGTACATTTACTTCGGTAAATTGGAAGCTTTTATAGGGGTTGGGATAAACATATTTTGCTTTAACTATAAATTTGTGCATAATTAAAAAATGTACAGCAATTATATTTTCACATTATTAAAATGCACCTGTTATGGTTATAGAAATTGGAACAGTTATTCCTACATCACAATTAGATAGGTTTTGTGTGCATAATGATTTTTATTTCAAGCAGTCAAAGTGGAATTCCATGGTCACATCAAGTTGGTTTTCATATAAAGCAGATCAGGGAAAGTTTGAGGAAATCAGATAGGATACAAAAGTTATAAATTCTTAAGGATGTAATTAATCAATCACAAACTGGCAACTCTACGATTCTCCATTAGGCCTGAAAAAATGTTTCATTGCCCTTTAGGTGACAGCACCTGGGTCGATCGGTCGGCCAAATTTCTTTGTTTTTCTCCCTCTTCAAGCTGATATTTTTCAGTTTTGAATGCTTAAATACATATTTTTTGTATTCATTCAACATTTTTTTAAAGGTAAAGACCAGTATTGGAAACGCTCCAATTTCAAAAAATGAAATGGAAGCTCTTATTATCAATCATGTGAAAGAATGTGTTATGATTAATATATGATAACAATTTTGCTGGGAAACCGCCTACACGTGTGCGCAGTCCCATATACATCCTTCTGTACGTGTACAGTGCTTGTAACTTTACGAAGACTGGGCCAAATTTCTTATCATTTTGATGATTCCATAACCTTGCAGTACACACCAATACTTAAGTTAGAAAATCAACCTTTTCTGATCAATTCCACAACGTTTCATTCACAATGCAATTTAAGTCCGACCATAGATTTTAAGATTTTTTGGGTCAGTCGCAAAAGGCAATACAACTTTTTAAAAGCATTTTATGCATCTCTGAAAAGATATCCCTCTTCTTGATTATTAATGAAGGGGGGGGGGGGGTCCTCTACAATAAAAGAGGGGACAGGTAAGTGGTACAACAAGTCCAATAAATATTAAAGGCACATATTCGTGAGAAAATAATTATTTCTAATAGAAAAGATGAAGTTCATTAAATTTATCATACAAAATATATGGAGAGCTGCTGGCATTAGAAATATCAGAGCTGAGATTTTGTATTTGATTGATTTCAACTTAAATAAAGAATGTCCCAAAAAAAAAAATCTTTTATAGATTTTCCCTAAACTTGCACTGATTTTTTTCGCCCATTTTTCTGCTTTTATGAAATCCAAATTGATGCTAAGGGACTTCCCCTTGAAACATTTATCACTCTATTGATGAGTCTGCATGTGGTGGAATGTAGCTCATTCTGTGAGTAGTGATATTACAATCTAGAACGGAGCCAGTCGCAAGAAACGTACTAGAGTCAAAACCTGTCTACCAAGGTCACCCAAGGGAAACAGAAAACCACCCCGTCCTACAACACACATTTCAAAATTTAGAGCAGTATTTTAGGATCAAATACTAGAGTAATACCGGTAGTACATTTATGTTTCACTTTTCACCATGTTTGTGGGTTCATTGAATACTTTTCTCAAATAATAACCTCTCACAAAATGAAAGTCTGAGTTGCAAAATGGACTTTGGCAATTTGTCATTAAAATCAATTTATCACTATTACAATAACATCATTTTTTAGGTTTGGAAAGTTAAATATTAGCTCAGCCTCAATTGGATTTCTATATAGTCATGTTTGAGATGTACATTGAAATACTAAGGGACATAAAATAGATGTTATTATCACTTATTTAGTGCATACATTCTGTACTGATAAGTAGTCCAATATCCAAGGCAATAAGTTCTAAATCTTATGAACAACTATCGCAAACCTATTCACAAACATACGTAATTCATGAACTAACAACTCTGCACAACTATTGCACTACTGTAAAAATAGTCATTTGAATATAAACAATTCCCTCCACCAAGCTAAGGTTATGATGCTAAATATATTACTCATTGCGGATATAGTATCGAAAATAATAGTAAGATTAAACGAGAACTTACCGTTTGAAGTTTGATCTTTATTTTATGAATATTTAGGAGGAAGTTATTACATGAGATCCCGTCGCGCATGCGCAGTCAATATTCAAAGCTACAAATGTGGTTACTCTCAGTAGTAAGGAACAGGAACTTACACTTAAGTTTGAAGTTTGGGTGGGTGAGGAGGGCATGTAATAACTTCCTCCTAAATATTCATAAAATAAAGATCAAACTTCAAACGGTAAGTTCTCGTTTAATCTTACTATTTTATTTCATATTTCGTCGTTCGAAATTACATGAGATTTTGAAGCATAGTAGCCACATTTGGAACAACCAACATGTATGGAAAGTGAACACTGATTATGCAGATTGAATTGGATGCTTCTAACCAATGACTCACCATATTTGACAGTTATTGTAGTCTGTTCATACATGTGGCAAAACATTTCACATACAAGACGTCCATATATAAGACGTCATAATGTTGCAAAAACATTGTTCGTTTCTGTATCTAGCTTATTCTAGCCATCTGGTTTCTTAATCCCAGTTCTATTAATTAGACAGCTGGTCTCTTAATGCCAGTTCTATTGAAAAGCCTTCTGATGCAGTTCTTAAAGCAGTGTGCTATCTTGTAAGACTGCCTGGGTAAAGTTTCTCTTGTTTTCAAAAGGTTTCCTGTAGAACTTCCTGAACGTTTTCTCTGAAGACCATCCTGCTCGGGCTAGGATCTGGTCCATTGGAAGTGCTGCCTTGGCAGCTGCTGAAGTTGATGCTGCCCGCGTTGAATGAGCCTTATAAACGTTTGTATCCACACCTGCTCTTTGCAAGCAGGTCTTGATCCAGCGAGATAAGGTTTGAGTTGTTACTCTATTATGAGGTCTGGTGTAACTTACAAAGAACGAGTTCTCATTCCCACGAAGTAGTCCTGTGCGCTGGACATAATGTTTCTCATATTTAACAATACACAATCTTCTATCAGGAGGATATGCTTCCAATTTAAACTTAAAATTGGTATTTCCTGGTTTGCTTTGCTTCAAGTGTTCATCCAAATGAAAAACCACAAAGCCCCCTTTTAGGGTCATCTTGTTAGTCTTCAATATATGCAAGGTTTGCACTCTCTGTGCCGATACAAGAGTGTTAAATCTCTGAGGTTTAAGGAGTTTACTGGAGACAATTTTCTTAGAAAATTGAGGACTGGACTAATATTCCATATTTCTGTATATCTAGGTAAGACAGGTCTGAGTTGAAAAACACCTCTCATCAGTCTGGTTATAAGTGGGTGAGTACTCATTGTCTGATTACTGTCAACGAGAATCAGAAAAGTGGATAAAGCGCTACGAGCTGTATTGAACGCACTGTAGCTAAGGTTCCTGTCATGAAATAAACTACTAAGGAATTCTAGTACCGTTTCCACCTCGGCTTGGAGGTAACTCGTATTCCTGCTGTGGCAAAATCTTCGCCACTGTGTGATGTAAACTTGGTACTGCTTGCAGGTTGATGCTCTCCATGAAGCTGTAATGATATCCACTGTTCGTCTGCTTAGTCCCCGATTCTCAAAGTGTTGCCGCATAACCTGCAACATAGGAGGTCAATATTAGCATTAAGAGGGTGGGTGGTGTTTAACACAGGAAGGAGTAGCAAATCTTCTTGCCTCTGGATAAACAATGGCTCTCCTTCCATCATGCTAACCAACTGAGGGAACCACGCCTGAGTGGGCCAATTAGGGACCAGAAGTAACCCTCTAGCTTTATCCTCTCTGATTTTTTGCAAGCATTTGGGGATCATACAGAACGGTGGGAATGCATAGAATGCAAAAGGTTTCCAATCTAGCGTAAATGCGTCAACTGCAAAAGCCCCAGGGTCTGGGTGCCAAGTGACATATTTCTCTACTTGAGCATTTAGTCTTGAGGCGAACAGGTCTATTTCTGGTACACCAAAGTGGGAAACTATTCTATCGAACACTTGTCTATTTAGTTTCCATTCTGTTCGATCATTAAATTTCCTGGATCTTTCATCTGCTATAGTATTGAGCCGACCAGGTACATGGGCTGCAGAGACCCAAATATTTCGAGAAATGCACCACTGCCAAATTTCTCTTGACATCTTGTCACACATTGTGGACTTGCAACCTCCCATGTGATTTAAATAAGCCACTGCAGTGGTATTATCTATTCTTACCATCACATGAACGTTACGCTTATTCATGCAAAAGGATTTTATCCCCAACCCAGCGGCTAGGGTTTCCAGGAAATTTATTTCATTGTTTCTTGCCCTTTCTGCCTCAAATTCATTCCATCGACCCCCTGTTTGCTTCTGGAGGTCAGTAGCTCCCCATCCAAGGCCACTGGCATCTGTGTGCAATTCTAAGTCAGGTTTTTTCCTAACAATTGGGGAGGAGGCCATAGAAACATTGTTCATCCACCACTTTAACTCCTCTTTTGCCTCAAGGGACAACTTCATCTTTCTGTCAAAATGGCCCCTGTTTTGTCTGAGGGCTGCAATTTTGTCCCTTTCCATTGATCTATAGTATAAGGGGCCATACTCAACCGCAGGGAAAGTAGCTATGACCTTCCCAATCACTCGTGCTACCATTCGTATTGATGGAAGGTACGTGCCCATTAATTCACGGCATATATCTTTCACTTCTTGTGCCTTTGTTTGAGGCAATTTAACAATCATACTCTCAGTGTTAAGAATGAAGCCAAGAAAGGCTAGTTCACGTGTTGGGATGAGCACTGATTTTTTAGTGTGAATGAGGAATCCTAATTCTGAGAGGATCTTGGTTGTTGCACTCACACTCTCTTTAAGCTTCTCTTTTGTCTCACCAATAATTATGGTGTCGTCCAAATATCCTATGACTGTATGACCTGCTTGTCGCAGTTCGGCAAAGACTGGCTTCAGCAATTTTGTGAACAGTCTGGGGGCTGTGCTGAGCCCATTAGGTAAGGCTGCAAATTGCCAGCGCTCACCCTGCCACATGAACCTCAAGTATTTTCTACTAATTGGGTCTACTGGAATGGAGTAATAAGCATCTTGGAGGTCGATTGATGCAAGATAACAGTGCTGAGAAATCAAGTGCTTGGCAGTGTGGATGTTATCCATCTTAAAGTGTTGTACGTTCAGACTTTTATTAAGCTCTGATAAGTCTAAGATCATACGAGTACCCCCATCTTTCTTGGGTCTCGTGAAGATGTTTGAGAGGAATTCTCCCTCTTCAAATGAGCAAGGTTCTATTACGTTTTTTGCTTGTAGAGCCAAGATTTCTTTAGTAATCTGATTTATTTCTAAAGGGCTCTTTTTGTAACCATAGAGGGGCTTATTTCTTGAGGGAACCCCTTTCGAATAATCAAATTCGATCTCATAGCCTCGCACTGCTGATAGCAGAAAAAGATCTGACGTTAATTCACGCCATCTACGATAGAAATATATCAATCGACCACCAACAGGCACATTTGAGATGCATTCTTGTTGTAATGTACATGAAGTAGAAGGAGCATTAATCTTAACATTCTCAAAATATTCATATGTGCTACTTACCTCTTTGGGTAATGGTGTAGCTATTTCCTCCTTGCGGCCTGTGGCCGCTGGAAGGATTGGGTTTGTTTCCCCATGCTCATCGTCTGGGTGTGAGGCGGAACTCTGTAAGGTCTGCCTCGTTGGGTTCGCTGGCCTAAAAAAGGCCTGTTGTAGTTCCCACTTGCGGGCCTGCTACTTGGAAAAGTTTGTGATGTGCCGGTGGCACGGTTCCATCCTTGTCTGCGGTATTGAAAAGTGCTGGACGCTTGCGTCCTGTACGGATGGTACTGGGGGCGGGGTGTACGTTGTCCACACACCACGCCAGATGCAGCTTTTTGTTGTTCTGTAAGATCTTTGACTCTCTTTGTTAAGTCATCGCCAAATAAGTACTGACTCACTGGTGTGGCAGGTTTGCATAGATGTGAGTACTTGGCATTTAAGTCTGGCTTAATCTGATCTTTGCGTAAGCAGTTGATTTCAAAGTTTGTGTTACACAGCAATGCCAATGCATCCTGTTGTGTCTCTGATAGGCTATCGGGGGACAGAGTTTGAATAAAAGCTGTGAGTCCCCTTGTCAAGGGCTTTTGGATTCTTTGCAGTTTCAAATCACGGCTTCTTGTTTGCGAGGATAGGTTTTCCCATATTGCTGCATTCACTTTGGGGCAACACAGTGGAGTACAATTGCTTGGAGGAGGGTATTTCCCTCCAGCTTCCTCCAACACATTTTCCTCTAGCTGGTTGGACATGAGGTACATGGCAGACTTTGCTAAATCATTGTGGATCGCGCCACCTACCCCAGTGGGGATAGCAAATTTCTGAGCCAGGGCAGGAACTTTGTCCATATTCTCCTGGTCTAAACCTGGTGCAACAGTTTCGTTGACATCACCCTCATCCATGCTGCCAATGTCATATGAATTAGGGCATTGGCCCATGTTTCCAGTGTCAATATGCTCAAAATCATCATCATCATGTTCAACTTCAAGAAATCTCACGTTCGCCGCAGCTGTACATGCTGTCGGCGGTGAATCCCCGGTGGGGCGAGTTGCAGATTGACAAGGCAAAAAATCCACCATTCTCTCCATTAAGGATTCCAATTTGTCAAGTCTTCCTCGTAAATCCGTGAAGTCCTCCTTTTCTTCAGGCTTTTTGCCCTTCTTTTTAGGCCCAGAGTTCTTAGACTCATTCGGGGCAGGCTTTGCCAATACACTTTTGCGTTTCGTATCGGAGGATTTCACTGCCGCTGAGCGCTTTGGCTCAGGCTTCGTAGAGGTGCCCGCGGCGGTTTCGCCCGGGGAAGTTCCGGCTTTAGCCGTGCTCAGCGTTCCGCTGGTTTTCTGCTTGGTGCTGCCGTTGCTGCTTGACGGAGACGCCATCGTGTCCGTGGAAATCGGAGCAAAACTTCGATATATGATATAAAAACAGCACAGATTCTCAAAAGTCTTCAAAAAACATGAAAAGGGAGAGTTTCTCTCCCTAATGTTGTATTTTTTCGAAACCGCTGGTCCGAAAAAACGCCGAAAATTAGGTATTTTGACTGCTGAGGGAAAGTTACTTTCCCGGTAAAAATCAATTGCGCGGCGAATTGACTGCGCATGCGCGACGGGATCTCATGTAATTTCGAACGACGAAATATGAAATAAAATATCGCTAGTGATATTCGTTTGTCTCGCAATGTGGTCAATAAGGAATCTAAAAGATCACGACGTTTCGTATGCTACTGCGATACTTCGTCAGGTGATAAAAACTACTGAAAGCAAGGGTTTTTTATACTCTACGGGAGGACCGGCGGAGCGGTCCATAATTTGATCGATAATTGGAACAATAACGCACAATGCCTATTGGTCGACGCACACGGTGATCGACCAATCACCAGGCCGCTGGATTCGGCCGCTGGTTCGGCTAATGCACCAGGCCTATTGGCCGACGCATACGGTACTCAACCAATCAACGGACCAGCTACCTACTGCTGTGCAGACGGCCTCATCTGTTGACCAGTTCAAGAAACTACTCAAGTCACATCTATTCTGCTAGAAATTACTTGGTTACCACCCTACATATACTTTACTGATCTCTGAGAAGTGTCTAACTTTTGTTTTTAAGTGGCCCAAACATTGTGGAACGTGTGTGCAGCGCTTTGAAACTGCAAGGAAAAGGCGCTATATCAAATATCTTTTGGATTGGATGGATGGAACATAAAGGGTTGCATCTGCATTTTGCAAGAGAAGCAAGAAAGTCTTGAATCATACACATAAGCATTCGTACAAAAGACTGCTAGCTGCTAGAGATTGTTTTAACCTAATAAACCGTAAATATATGTAGAGCCTTATGTGATGTGCAAAAAAAAAAATTTGACCAGTGAATTCATTAAATGGCCAGCACCTAATTATTATGTTTTGTAGTCAGACCTAAAACATGATTCGGTGTGTTCTTAAAGAGTACCAATCACGACAAAATATTTTGTGGTGTATAAAAGTTCCATGTGGTTATACCATTAAAAATATGAGTATCAATAGCTAAAACTTTCAAATACTACTCTTATAAAGAGATGCTGCAAGTTTAAATACACTCTTTATTAACATAACAGCTTCTTGTGGGTAGACTATTTGATATACCTGTAGATGCTCACACGGTACAAGTCTGACTTGGGTTATGTATGCAGGATTTTATGGTCTTTTTAACTCTTCATACTTATTAACCTTTAACTGAGAGAATGCCAGGAGAAGATTTTTTGAGGTAGATTTCATAAATTTTAGGTGATTGGTACACTTTAGATTTTAGGTGAAGGTGAATATGTTACAATTTAGTACATATATATCAAAAGTAATAAAAAGTACTTCTATATTTCTCACAATACATAAACATTGTATACATGTGGGATATTTTTCTCTCCCTGCAACCTTGTAAGACATATAAATGTCCATAGAATAGAATTTATTTCTACATTAACAAAAATATTTTTTCTTCTTTTGGTAGGATTTCAGTCAGCTCATAAATATTCCTTTAAAAAAACAGAGAAAATGTAACATGTGACAAAAACAGTACATCTTGCCTACAATGGCTACGAGAGAAATTCAGGGACATCTCTCTTGTACCACTTAATAATACCAGCTTTGTCCAATTTCTTCATGATCTCAATTTCTCTTGCAAAATCATGACTTCCTTTCACATTCTTGTAGATACTGAAGGTTTTATCGTAGTAGTGTTCTGTGTACTTCTCGGTGAATCCCATGCCATACACACTGAGAGAGTCACATCCAGAATGGAGAGCCGTCATTAACATCATGGCACCTGTACTCGGACGGAAAGACTTGGTCCTCATCCAGCTGAAATCATCAAATGAAGGGGGAAAAGGTAAAGGTGATAGATATGTACAGTGGTATGGGTAGGGGGGGGGGGGGGTCTTGCTTGAATGAAGAAATGCGGGAGAAGGCGGCCATTGAATGAAGGGGATGTATAGAACAGTGGTCTTGTAACTGGAAGGTCCTGCATTCAAAACCAATTTGATGCACTAGTGCCCTTTGGTAAGGAATTAAATCCTCATTCCCAAGTCCATCGGAGAGGATTTAACGCTGTCAGTCCTCTGGCTGCTTAATTACAAGCATAAACATGCTTTCTTAACAGTAAGGTAAAATATTTCAAAAATTAAACAAATTAAAACAGACAGAAGAATACATAACCCCAGAAAGCCAAGAATCGGTTGGTTTAACAGTGTGACTGACAAACAGGAGATTTATTATTATTGACTAAAGAGCTGAAAGAGAACTCACGCTTTGTGGACATATCTGACAAAGTCTGGGTGCAGTAGTCTGATGTCTTCAGCTTGAGCTTTCAGCTTTTGTTTAGGATTAGTTCCCTTGGCGACCTCTGAGATGTAGTGATAGTCGTTTATTCTACAAGGCAGAAAGACCCACTTGATACCCTGTGAGAATAAAGCAATGATGAAATGTACTCAGTGAAATGAAATATACTACACACAAAACAAACAAAGAACGTATGCAATGCCTACAAAACAGTTTACTCAGACAAATGAGTGCTATACCAAAACCTTCAGTATGATCACATTGAAATACAATACCCAAAAAAGCAAACAAAGAAAACACACACAAGGCCTACATGCTTTACTCAGACAAGTGCAAAATGAATAGCTTCAGCCTATCTCTATTCACTGATATTCTTTGACAAGGCCTAAAATCAAACACTATTATAATAAGGTTTGTAGGAGGAAAGGAAATTCTTTTTTTTTTGCAAGTGGTACATTGATATGAAAGTGACATAGAACAGTTACAATTACAACAGCATGAGAGAATATCTAAAGGAGATTTGAGTGGCATATTTCCCTATGTGTAACAAGGAAATATATCAGGTACCGGTATGTTTCATCATAAGAATGAATTATGACTGAAACTTACATACGGTAGACCATTATAGCACATGTAAGTTGAAAGTTAAAAAATTAAGTTCAAATTTATGGCAGAAAATACTAGAGTTATTCATGAAGATCAATCAAAGATGCAACTTTTTTCAGGTATAGAACAGGCGTTTAATCATCTGATGATCCAACATTTACTCCAGCTACAATTGATCCGGACTTTATTTCATCTTTGATGAAATGTTGCATAGGCCTAATATTAAATGAAAGGTTGCAATCAGGTATTAGGTTAGGTTGAGGGTTAGGGTTAAGACTAGGGTTATTTAAAGGGTGTGGTCCACGTTTGAAGACAGGCATCTGTTTAGTGTAGGACATTATTTGCGGAGCAATAGTCGCCAGAGCTTGTGTCGTTCAACCAATTGTTTACCTTGTCTGTTGGTATATCAGCCTGTTGCGTATGGATGAGGGATCTGTCCATGAATACATAGTGCGTTGTCCGAGTACCAACATCATGTTCAAATCCTCTCCTGATACAATGGTTAACTCTGCAGAAGAAAAAATGGTGTAATTTCACCTTCAGTTCTTGATTTCATTCAAAGGTAACTTAGTTAAAGATATCCTGAATATGCTAGTATTTGGATACACCTCATAGGGTAACACACAACCAGTATAGTTACTGTTTTAGAATGCCTTTGCATTTTTGGGGAAATCAAACTTAAGTGTTGAATTTTCCTCTTTTATCCATCATCCATTAATATCTTGTGTTACTAGTGATTTGGCTTAAATCAAGCACATCATAGACAAAAATAATTGAGTCAAAAATACTATTTTTTGCTATTTAATGCAAAAGAATATCTTTGTTGGGTAATACCAGAGGGTTTGTTTTAAATACTCTAATGAAATAAAGGGGGAAAAAGAAACAACAAACTACACCTACATGAGTGATTATCCTAAGGCTTCAGATACATTTCTGAACGTTAATAATAAGATAGTAATTAAGATAGTAATACTTCATCAAAGGCATTTAATACATTATAAACATTTTAATAATTCCTTTTCGAAATTCTAATACCTCTGAACATTGGAGAATGAATTCTTAAACAACATCATATTACATGTATTTCCAGCAGCAATAAAGGTCATAAAATATTCCTCTAACACAGTGCAATTTCACATGAACTAAATGAACTTCATTGCAATACAAAACATTAAAATCCAGACACTGCTATGATTTTTACCTGAACACCATGCCATGGTTGTCTATTTCTCTGCCTAGGCCAGATCCATTCAGCATTCCTCCATTTCCCACGATAGCACAGCTCACACATCGAGGTCTCTTATGATTCCCGAAACCAATAACAGATTCCTCCTCCGAAAATAGTTTCAATGTACTGGCGAGCTCTGATGATAATGACAAAGTAGAAAGCATCGTCAACATAATTTGGTTATTTGAACATTATCCATGTTCAATTCAAGTACAGACATGAAAGCCATTACAAAGCTAGAATAAGAGAATTTAGCTGAATTCAATGAACAAGTCAGAAGTATTTCAATATTTCCTGTCCCAGATTAATGAGAATAAAGAAAAATATTTACATAACAAGTTCTATTTTCCTTGTTGTTTGGTCTGATATTAGATATATATTACTAGAAGAGGTATCAACTTTATAGTTTCATCTGATATACTACACACTTTGTTGTTGTTGGTAGGAATGTATGAGACAAAAATACCTTCGACTAATGAAACTTTACATGGGCAAAGTGGTAATAAATAAATAAGAGGAAGAAAGAAAAAAAGTTAAAAAAACATTTAAATTCAGTTTCCAATACAAATTGGTCAATTTTTTTTAAATTTTTGTTACATAAAATTTTCTCTTTATATATTTACATCACTACACGTTTCGTTCTCCATTTACCCCCACAGCACTCTCACCTTCAAACTTGAGCTCATTTTTATAAAAGAATCCAAATGGCATATTGTATGTTTTTAAGCGTTGGTATTCTTCCTGGTTGATATTGCCATCTGTCATAATCATCTTTACGGTTGGTTGATAGTACTGGGAAGCCCAGTGGGACTCCTGTAGTTTGCCTTGCAATGAATACGGACAGGACTGTTTGAAGAAACAGAAGTACATATGAAATATTAAATGAGCTTATTCATGCAATCATGATGAAAAATAATGTTGAAAATTTGATACTTCCAAGTTCCAGCACATAATTAACTCTCCCCATGCAACATGCACAACCTTATGACCTGATACGACAATTGCTCTGGGCTTTATTTGGTGAAAGGTATAGGGTTGGAGTAAGGGATGCTGTTGAATGATCAAAGGAATGGAGTTTATTGTAGACATTCTTCTTGTATAAGTGGCCATCTTAAAAGTGATTTATTTAGGCATCCCTCCGCCAATCGCAGCCTTTTTACACGCATCAGTACACCATTCATGGCATTAATATAGTACCACAACATCTCCCTACTACTAATGCTTGCATTAACTACATGTACCCTTCCTGTTAGCCACTTCACGTATTGAAAATGCTACCACTAAAACATTGACTCAATGCTTAAAATGTTCAACAAGACAGAAGAAGAAATTTTTCAGTTAACCTGCTCGAAAGATACAATACACATAAATGTTCAACTGTGATTAGCGAGAAGATCTTTAAAGAAATTGTTCAAAAGGTATAATACTTAACTTCCACTAGAATAACAGGTATAAATATATTTGTTGCCGAGTGCACATTTAATGTAAATGTAACCTTTGACCATTTACACAACTGTTCCGTGCTAAAGTACTTGAGTCAACATTTATACTGACTCAACATTAATTGTGGCTTTTTCAAACTTCACATATTTTATCTACCTGTAAATAAAAAAGTGTTAAAATCTCAATCTTTATTGTAATCATTGTCCATCTGTTTTCATGTGTCAAAGAAATGAAATCAAAGCAATGTACATACATGTATCTGAGACTTAGGCAATATTTCTATCATACCCTGTCATTTCTTTGAAGAAGGAAAAAACATCCTTATACATGTATTACAAAAACAAATCCTGCATCATCAGAGTTGGTTCTTTCGTACAGATAAGACTTTTTTTTTTTGGACAGTAAAACCAATCTTTGGCATGGCAGTGATTTGAAAGCACTATAGAGTTAGTGCATTTTTTATTGAATCAATGTTATAACCTATATATGAGAGCTACGTGAATTCTATCTTGAATATGTAACTATCAAGGGCTTCCACTGAGATCATTAACCAATTCGAAAATATTTGTCATTATACAAATAATACACAGCAGTGAGGGCATTAGTAAGAATTACCCACGCGAGGTTCCTTTGGAATAGTCTTTGGACTGTTTTGAAGGTACCGAGTATGGGTAATTTTACTAATGCCCGAAAAAAATAATGTGTATTTATTTGCTTTATAAGATTATGTTGTTTTATAAAAATTGTTTTATAACATAATTTTGATAATGCCCGGTCATTATCCAAATTACGCATTCAGTCATTCAGTCATGCAACAATGTACAGGTAGCCCAAATTAAAATCTCAAGAACAAAATTGTTTATTCCCATATACCGGTACATAGCTCAACATAAATTCCCCCCGAACATAACACAAGGGCGTTTCTTTTCCTATCACCTACAGTAGATAAGCACCAGTTATCACTGGGGATACTATTACCTGGATGTTGCATAAAATAGGACCATTTTTGGGGGGGGGCAAGTACATGTATGGTAGTTTTCTGGTAGTTTTCTACTACGGTATGCGTAATCTTTTGGCAGAGCGGTTATCAACCTGGTGTACATGAAGCAGAGTCCCTTCATAGACAGAATCCTGACACTGACATCCCATTGTGAAGGGAGATCAATAACTTTCTATATTCTATACACAGTTGCTACTGACACTCAAACATAAATGTTGTGCAAAAGTGGAAATAAATGGTGTTCAAATCATGGGTTTTTCGTAACTCTTCTATGAAAGGACTCTAATACAGGGTAATAGTGTATGACAAGATTTGGGTGTTGACTTTCGATTGCTATCAATATTTTTTTGTTTTTTGGAAATTATAAAAAATAATTGAAAAAAGGTATAATGAGATTGATCCTTTAATACCATTTTTTTTAAATCTCAGACTACTAAGAGAAATTCATTCACTTATCATCATAGCAAATTAGTAATATAAAGAATAAAGAATAATACCATTACTGACTAATGAGAAATATCAAAACAAACATGTACTTACAGAAAATTTAAACTGTTCATCTTTCCTGAAAGTCAGTTCTAAATTATTTGGAGCAATTGTGATGAATGGATGTGGATGATTCAGTCTTGTTTTCTGCTCCTGAACCTCAAAAGGATGATTAAATTGATGCTCTTTTCCCAGGAATGAAAGGTCATGTTCTAAGTCAACTTGGTGTGATTCAGCGAAGTCATCACTGGCAAATCTGCAAAATTAAACCAAAAGAATGATTAGGTCCACAAAATAAACCATGGAACTATTCACAAAAAGAAAAAATAAGAAGAAAAAATAAGAAGAAAAAATAAGAAGAAAAAATAAGAAGAAAAAAGAAAGGAAGAAAAAAGAAAGGAAAACAAAAACATGAACTCTCCAATCCTCTAGTTGAACATCTTGTAGTTGGCAAATTTCACAAAAACATCTAAAATCTTCATTAGATCATTGAATCATGGAGAGATCCCACTAAGTGCATAATCACTCTCAAAGTGAGGTTCTTCATGGAGGATCTGACATAACTCGGCTCTAGGGGCAACTTATGCTTGGCCCAAAATTCATGGCAAAGTTAGCCAGGAGAGCTCCAATTAATAGCACAGACTAAAATACACACACAAAATTTAGAGATGTGAATTTTATGAAACATTTAGGCCTTTTAAAGGTATTACAAAGTTTTGGGAAATTTGAAAATTGGGTGGATAGTGAATCTTTACATTTTTGATATATTTGGATGCCCCTGTGGATGTATTATAAGCACTAAAAAAATTAGCCCCTAAAACACTTCTGTTTTCAAGAAAAATTGAATATAAAAATTTGCCGGTGCTCCCTGTAAATTTTGATAAATTTCAAATAGCGCCTATGGCCAAACAATGGTAGCTGCGACCATGAAAATCTCAGAATATGTAGTTGTGATATATAATTTCCAAACGGAAATAGCTAATCGGTCGATTTTAGTCAAGAAACATTGTTTCATAACTAAATTAATATCTTGACCTTGAGAGGGAGCTATACAACATAAAGAGTTTATTATTTATAATTTCATAACTTTAGACTCGATTTCAATCGCGATAACGATCAATGGATATTTCAGGAACGCATGTTTCCTATATGTTAATTTGAACCAAATTCATGACCCCATACCAAAACTTTGTAATACCTTTAAGGACTACTTTGAGGTGTAGTCTGTAGCAACTTGCACTTTTGAAACCTAAATAACCCATAAAATGCCAAGTTCACCCTCCTCCCGATTCATCCAGACTTCTTTCCTATCACCTCTAACGAAGAATACTCTCACCTCCTGGTTTTCAGGGAATGCATTGACTGTGTATATAAGAATGTGGATTACATAACTTTCGTAGATATATTAACATCCAGTAATTGTATCAGTAATGTTACAATTGCAAACAAGTGACATGACTTTTGGTACTTTGTGCCTCCAAGAGCAGGGTGTGCCGATAGCCAGATGGGCCTTAACACAAATATATCTTAGAATAGAGTAAACATCCTTCTGGCTTTTGGAAAACACTGATTGGCAAAATAAAACAATGAAACTGACCGTAATTTATAGAAGTTTATCTCCTTAACTCAATAACTGGATGAATCTCAATATTAGAAACAATGCTAATTCTATGAGAAACTAGCTGGAACTTCGACTGTGCGCAGTCGAAAAAGATGCCTCCGCCAAAGAGCGATTTCACAAACCAAAACAGAAGCAAATTTTCAAATTCAAGTTTAATAGTAATCTATTAAAGAGGTTCTCAGAATATCGTGATTACAAGCTATTTTTCATATACATGTATGACCTGTGACCTTTAAAGGTAAAGACCAGTATTGGTAACGCCCCAATTTCAAAAAATGAAATGGAAGCTCTCATTACCAATCATGTGAAAGAATATGTTTTGACTAATACATGATGATAAAAAATTTGTCGGGAAACCGCCTACTAATTCATATATTTGGTAAATTTATTTCTCTCATGGTCGTGTGAGAGAGATAGGGTAGTCCCATATACATCTTTCTGTGTATAGTGCTTGTAACTTTACGAAGAATGGGCCAAATTTCTTATCATTTTGATGATTCCAGAACCTTGCAGATGCTAGATGCTAGATGATCAACCTTTTCTGATCGATTCCACAACGTTTCTTTCACAATGCAATCGCATGACCATTACTGGTCTTTACCTTTAACCTCATGACCCCAAAATCTGATCAATTCATCGGCTTTGCAAGATACATACATGACCTAAGTTTGGCAGGAATCCATCAATCGGTTCTTGAGATAACGCGATCACGAGAACGGGACGTACGGACAACCCGAAAACATGATGCATCCAGCTACTTCATAACAGAGGCATAAAAATGAATTTAATGGAGGAAAATGTTGTTCACCCACCTGTCTCTTTTGTAAGCTTCGTTATCTGTATTCTGAACGATGTATACCAGAGTACCCACTGTAGCCCCAACTAGGATGGAGACCAGTTTAACAAATGCTTTGTTGTGGAAACGCATCGCATCAGCCCATCAGATTCCAGATTGAATAAAACGTCTGCAGAGAAAAATAAAAAGAAGAAGCATAGGGTCTACATAAGGCCACAACAAAAATAGATTTTTTTTTTTAAATGAGGGGTTCCATGTGGCATGTTATTTTATATTTATTATTTTGCTAGCTAAGATAGTCGCCGCACATACAAATTTTATGACGGCGGGCTCCCTGTTCTTATATGATGGGAGTACTTCTACACAACCAAATTTAAGCAACTTAAGATTTTACGAGTCTGCACTCTGACTCGGTCTGACTCTGCAGCAAAAGGTTTGGGATTAAAAAATATGTATAAAAAACCTTTAAAACAGCTGAAAATTCAAATAAACTTTAATTAGAATAAAATTAAAATTGTAAAAAGCAATGGCAATGTTTATATAGACTACATCTATGTCTATACTATTTCACTTTTCTGTAGATCTAGATCTATGCCATTGCTTTTGTTAGCTTGTTGTTTGAAAATATTTACCAACCATTAATTATCAAAAATATTAATAAACAATCTGGAGTTTTCTTGACTTAATCTGCCCTCATTAACATTCAAAACCACACAGCTACAGGATGGTTGAGCTATAGGCCTAGCTAGACTATGTTGATGTAGGATAGATCTCGGAATACAAACTTGTTTAAAAACACATCGATTTTTTTTTTTGTAGACACAACCATTTCCCCTAACACAAGACAAAGTATTCGGGACTGACGTCGGATTCTGACCTTCAAGTTTCAACAGAGTTCAAGTCCAATTCAGTAATAGCACGTTCAAACTCGGATATCAACTGATACAAGCATGATGGATGCGATCCACGACTGGGAGGGGCGGAATGTCGATCGAGCTTACATTCGAATTTCGGCACTATACAGCTGCATTTGCCGACTTGGTGCTTCCTTGACTCCTAGCATTGACTCTCTATGCTTTGCTGGATTGCTCAAGATCAGATCAGCTCAGCTAGCGGAGCTAGGACACTGTACTCAGAACAAGTTTCACCCCTATATATATTATAGTGGTAGTAACTCCTTGATTTATATACAGAGCTGGATATATAGAGCTCTATAGCTGGATCATGCAAGCAGAGGCGGCCATGCCGGGGGGCAGGGAGGCATAGTGCCCCCCCCCCCATTTTTTCAAGTACCCCAAAAGTGCCCCTTTTCTTACAGACGAAAAAGTGCCCCTTTTTACATGGGAAAAGTGCCCCTTTTACTTTGAAAAGTGCCCCTATTCCATTATAAAAATGCCCCTCCCCTTTTCATCTCTGATAAGTGCCCTTTTTTTTACACGTACCCCTTTTCCTTCGACAATTTTTGCTTTTTTCCTTTGCAATAAGTGTCCATTTTTCCATTCTCATAAGTGCCTTTATTAATCTCTAGTAAATGCCCCGTTTCAGGCACGAGAAGTGCCCCTTTTCATTTTTGATTAGTGCCCCCTTCACCTCTGATAATTGCCCTTGTCAAATAATCTGAGAGGTGCCCCTTTTACTTTGACAAGTGCCCCTTTCCCTTTGTAAGAAGTGCCCCAACCCCCTCAATAACTACCCCTTTCTAACTCAGATAAGCGCACCTTTAATTTTAACATGTGCCCCTTTTCCTTATGATAAGTGCCCCCATTAAATAAAATAGGAGCGCCTTCCCCTTCTCATAAATGCGCCGTTTCACATATGGTAAATGACTCTTTTCAGGTACGAGAAGTTATTCCTTTTCACTTCAGATAAGTGTCCCCTTCACCTCCGATAATTGCTCTTTTCATCTCTGATGAGTGCCCCTTTTCACCTCTAATAACTGCCCCTTTTATTTTGACATGTGCCTCTTTTCCTTTCTAGTAAACGCTCTTTTTCCTTCTTATTAGTGCCACTTCCCCTTCTCATAATTACCCCTTTTCATCGCTGATAAGTGCCCAGTTTATTTTGACATGTGACTATTTTTCTTTTTAATTAAAGCTACTTCCCCTTCTCATAAAAGCGCCATTACACCTCCGACAAATGCCTTTATTAAAATCTGATCGGTGCCCCCCCCCCCCTTTTTTGTTAAATGCAAATTTTCCTTTAATATAAGTGCCCCTTTTTTATTCTCATAAGTGCCCCTTTTCACATCTGGTAATATCCTTTTTAACAATGATTCGTGCCCCTTTTCCTTTCTAATAAGGGACCTATCCCCTTTTCACCTCTTATAAATGCCCCTATCAAAATCTGATGGGTGCTCTATTTCCGTCAACAAATGCTTATTTCCCATTCTCAGAAGTACCGATTTTCATCCCTGGTGAGTGCCTCTTTCCAGGTGTAAGAAGTGCCTCATTTTCACCTCTGATAATTACCCTTTGTACTTTGACACGTGCTCTTTTTCTTTTCTAATAAGTGTCTTAATTTATCCCTTTCGATAAGTGTCCCCTTTTCCTCTCATCATTTAACGTGCCCCTAATTAAAAGTAACTAAGAGCAATTTCCCCCAAATTCGCTCGCATTTATAAATTATTTATTTATGTTACTTATCAAAGGTCATTTCAGTCTTCCGTTATGAGAATGTGCTTATAACCCCATCAGGATTGTTTTTCCCTCTTTATAAGATGTAATTTTTCGCACTGTGACCTCACAAATCTTTAAAAAAATTCTTCGCTCGCTCGCAAATGAATATTTAGACATCACACTCAACTGCAAAGTACAATGCAATATATTATATGATGTATAAAGAGAAACAAATATTGCAATCATCCCTGATAATGTAATCACAATGTAGGGGTACATACCTAAAAATACATGTCTAAAAAATTGTATATTTTCACTTTAAGATTTTCCATTGTAGGTGCCCTTTTTCTCCAGAAAGTGCCCCTTTTTGTTGGTGCCCCCCCCCCCCCCACCACTTTGGAAGTCGCTCGGCCGCCCCTGCATGCAAGGAAAAGGACTCATATGCCAGGGACTCCCTGTATATGTTATGCAGATTTACTGCACATTACATCCGTAGACAAAATGTGGTGGTGGGGCGCCTGGCGGAGGAGGGGGTGGGGGGGGGGGGGGTAGGGTGCTGGTTGGGCGGCGGGGGGGGGGGGGTATAATGTGTGTCACTATGATTTTTACAGACGTTTATATATTTACGTTTGGGGATTTACGTCTGGACATCACCGCTAGACCAATTCACATCTCCCCTAATAAAACGTTAGCGCTAATGGGCCTCGGTTTCAAATTTTAGACCTTCCAAATTTAAAGCCCATCGAACGCAGCCAGAAGGGATTAGACCTCACTGCAGGGTTAATGGCAGGTGGTTATCTCATCAAATCAGCTCTCAATAAACATAAGAAAAAGGAGATCATGGGGAACCAATGGTCACCGATTCAGGCATCGTTTGCTATATAGAGGGCGCAAGTAGCTATTAGTAGTGCAGTGGGGCTCTTAGGCACATGTGACTTGTTTTGTTAAAATTTCTTACAAATAATAGAATTGTTTGACAATTTTCTCTCTCAGCCAATCAAATGCATCGAATTCAGTAGCATGTAATAGTTATTGCAAATTGTTTTTGATATCAAGTTTTGTGAAACGGATCCGGTTTTTTTTTTGTCATTGTGTATAAGTTTTTTTTTTCTTCAGGGATATTCTGAATAAATTATCAACTTGAATTATCATTTTGAAAACTTTATATCTTTCTCCCTTTTTTCAGAATGTTTGAGAATAAGGTCATACAACATGGACACAAATCATGGCAAAGCCTCGTCATTTTAACAAAAAAGCATGGTACAACAAAAATGAAACGAGCCTATTGAGTTTGCGTCCTACACTCTAAGAAAAAAGGGTGCAAAAAAGGGTGCAAAATAAGAGTTTGCACGCTTTACATAAAAATGAACCCTATTGAAGGAAAAGCGGTTCAAAAAAGGATGCAATATAAGATTTTGCACCCTTCCCACAAAATTGAACCCTATAGACCCCAAAAAGGGTGCGAAATAAAAGTTTGCATATTGCATGCATTCATGATGACTTTACACGTGTTCACATACAAATACATTTATCATGATTTGTTAAGCAAATTATGACAATGCACATCAATTTTGTGATTTGTATTTTCCTTCGGCAATCATTAACCAATACATTATTTGATCATGTTACAATTACATTCACGTTTTAGCAATAAATATATTGATTATATGATTACTAACCAAGAAACAACATGCATGTTTAATATGTATTTGTATACGAGCAAATTTCACGAGTATTCCTCGAGTATGGGTGCAGGATTGAACCCCTAAAGGTGCTGTTATTGCATCGGTTTGCACCCCTAGTGGAGCAGGATTGAACCATTAAGGGTACCAACATGTCTCCTAAAAGGTACAATCTGGCACCCTCTTAAAGGGTGCAGGATTGAACCCATAAAGATGCTGCTAGTGTTGCATCGGTTTGCACCCCTAAAGGTGCAGGATTGAACCATAAAGGGTACTAACATGTCCCCTAAAAGGTCCAATCTGGCACCCTTTTAAAGGGTGCAGGATTTAACCCCTAAAGGTGCATACTTGCACCATTTTTTCTTAGTGTGTATAATACATGTTTATATATATTTATTTATATTTCATATAAAATGAAGTCAAATGAAATATATATAGATCTAATTTGTAATAAAGATGGATTAAAAATCCAGTTCAATAACAAATATGCCTACTTCTATTAATGTTTAACTAGTGCCTGTATATACAGGTGCAAGTATGTCGATAAACTATAAAACTAATTTTATGATAAAGTTCGATAGATGTGAAATTGATATAATGTAAATATTAGTTTATAGTAATTCCTAAAACAGTTTCTTAAAATAGAATACAATGTGAGTCATAAAAAGGTAACCCAGATTCAACTCCAAAATATCGTTTTATTGATTACAATGATTTAATACGGACGTGCATGGTATTCTTGGTTTGGTTTATTAAAATTAATTAAATCATCTAATATACAGATACGAGCTGAAGTTGGTCAATTTATAGAGTAAAAAGTACATGGCATAAAAGTACATCGATAGACTTTAACAATATATTGAAAACTGAACAAGTACATGCAACGGTGTCGATTTGTATTCGTGGTTGGGGGGGATGATAGGTGCCAAAATATTTTCGGCAATGGATCAAAGCAACCAAGAGGTAGAAGCGTGTGGCAGGTTGCACCCATTCCCTTACAAGTTATTAACTTTTTCTAGTCACCCTCAATAAAGAAAACATTTCAGAGAATATTGGACCCATGTGAGTCCCACATGGGCTTGCAACTTGGGTTATTATCCTCTCAAGCGCGTAGCAAGGATTTTATTTTAGGGGGGCGGTAGCATATTTAAACGTCTTTGGGCGGTAGTGAGCACGCGAAGCGTGCGAATCACTTACAGAGCGCGCAAAGCGCGCTCCGTAGGGGTTGTGTGCAGGGAGGGGGGTTCCCCGTCCCGCGCGAAGCGCGGAAGCTTTGATGTTTCATTAAATTATTAGAGAATAGACGATTCGTTGTACCGTTCTCGACTCTTAATCCTTGTCTAAATTCAGGACTTTTGACGTTTCATTTAAATAAAGAATGATGTTTCATTAAATTATTAGAGAAAGAAGACGATTCGTTATACCATTCTCGACTCTTAATCCTTGTCTGAATTCAGTTCCCTCCCCCCCCCCCCCCCTCCCGCGCGAAGCGCGGAAGCTTTGATGTTTCATTAAATTATTAGAGAAAGAAGACGATTCGTTGTACCGCTCTCGACTCTTAATCCTTGTCTAAATTCAGTTTCTTTTGACGTTTCATTAAATAATTAGGGAAAGAAGACGATTCGTTGTACCGTTCTCGACTCTTAATCCTTGTTTGAATCAAGTTCTCCTTCCTCCGCGCATAGCGCGGAAGCTCTGGCATTTCATTAAATTATTAGAGAAAGAAGACGATTCGTCATTCCATTCTCGACTGTTAATCCTTGTCTGAATTCAGTTCCCTCCCCCCCTCCCGCGCGAAGCGCGGAAGCTTTGACGTTTCATTAAATTATTAGGGAAAGAAGACGATGCGTTGTACCGTTCTCGACTCTTAATCCTTGTCTGAATTCTCCCCCCCCCCCTCTTCCCGCGCGAAGCGCGGAAGCTTTGACGTTTTATTAAATTATTAGAGAAAGATGACGATCATTGTACTGTTCTCGACTCTTAATCCTTGTCTGAATTCCGCCCCCCCCCTCCCCCCTTCCCGCGCAAAGCGCGGAAGCTTTGACGTTTCATTACATTATTAGAGAAAGATGACGATTCGTTGTACCGTTCTCGACTCTTAAACTTTTTTCTTCCTATGTCCTCTTCCTTTTTTCTATCTCTCTCTCTCTCTCTCTTTTTTTTTTGACTGGCTTTTTTTTTTTGGGGGGGAGGGGGCGACCTCCCCCACCGCCCCAACTTGGCTACGCATCTGTATTCTCTCTGTCTCTCATTATCTCTCTCTCCCACTCTCTACTTTTTTTTTGCACTTTTGCGATTCGCGCTTAACATTTAACTCGTTGCTTTTTAACGCTGTGGCTTTTCATTTGGCGCACTGCATTTCTATGATGCTGTTGATTGAATAAATTGAATAAATTCATCAATTCCTGATGAAGCCGTTTGAGCGAGAATTTTATTTATTTTTGTCTCATATACGGTTGTCTCATTTACGTATGTATTATGAAAATGAGATAGCAAAATGTGTATATTGATTGTCATCTTGCGAGATATAACCCCTAACTACTCTCATCGGGCTCTCATCATAAATTTTTCTCTTCATTTTTTTGTTGTTGATGGTGAATTATTGGGGGGATGATTGTACAGGCCACCCCCCCCCCCCCACCCGAAATATTGGGGGGATATATCCCCCCCCCCATCCCCCCCGGGATCGACACCCATGAGTACATGTATATTGATTACTTACATGCGATTTGCAATTTTCATTGTAAACATAAAATTGCCATTTGTTTTGAGTAAAAAAGAAATTTAAGAATAAATGATTAACATGTTTATTGCAACAATGACGGAGTAGGTAGCACACGAGGACGAATTGAGTGATTTCTAAACCAAAGATATGAAGGTTTCTAGTTTAATTTTTTTTTTAATGAAGAAATAGACATAAATCTGTACACGCCGGTGAAATAAAATGTAGATGTATACAGTGCGTCCCAGAAAAAACGGAACCGAGAACTATCGATGTTTTATCATAACTTAATCACAATTAGAATCAATAAATGACACATATTTGTAAAGCTTAGAACCTTCTCTTTCATTTGATGCAACTCATAATGATGCATATTTCACGCCTGAGTTATTACAAATAATTTGAAGAAAGGGTACCAAAAAGTCATTTGGCGAACGGTATCTGAATTTCAAAGAGAACATCACATTTCTATAGAAAGTTCAGTTTCCGCCCTTTCATAATTATGACACCTCAATCAGGAAAAATGAGCCAGGAATAACAAAGTTCTGTTTTTTTAAAGTAATGCTTGCATTTCCATTATTTTATTAAACGAATTCGTTTTTACTAACTGCCTGCCGTAGCAACAAACAGAGTTGACAAAAGACTTAACTCAATTTCGTTGACGATCAGCCATGCACAAAAGAAGACGGAAAACTTCATGCATGGCTGATCGTCAAAGAAATGGCGTTTTTGTCAACCCTGTTTGTTGCTACGGCATAATGCGACTTTGAATGTGGCATTCTTCTCTCTTCGGTTCTACAATGATTCCATTGATGACATCAATATAAGAGATATAAATAAGAATAGTTTAAAAAAAATGAAATTAGTAGGAACCAATTTCATAACAGAACCACACCCCCCCCCCCCCCCCCCCCCCCCGTTCAAAATACTGTATGTTATGTACAGCTCATGGTACTTATGATTGGTACAATTTAGATTTTAGGTGAAGGTGAATATGTTACAATTCAGTACATATTATATCAAAAGTAATCAAAAGTACTTCTATCTTTCTCACAATACATACACATTACATGTGGGGAATTTTCTCTCCCTGCAACCTTGTGAGACATATAAATGTCCAAAGAATAACATTTGTTTCTACATTAAAAAACATAATATCTTATCTCCTTTTGGTAGGATTTCAGTCAGCTCATACAAATTCCATTAAAAAATAGAGAAAAATGTATCCTGGGACAAAAACAGTGCGTCTTGCCAGCAATTAGCTACGAATAAAATTCAGGCACATCTCTCTTGTACCACTTAATAATACCAGCTTTGTCCAATTTCTTCATGATCTCAATCTCTCTTGCAAAATCGTGCCATCGTTCCAAATTCTTGTAGATAGTAAAGGTTTGATCGTAGTAGTAAGATGTGTACTTGTGATTGAATCCCATGCCATAAACACTGAGAGAATCACATCCAGAATGGAGCGCCGTCATGAACATCACAGCACCCGTACTTGGACGGATAGACTCAGTCCGCATCCAGCTGAAAACATCAAACGAAGGGGGGGGAAATGTATAGGTAATATGTACAGCGGCATTTTTTTTTTTTTTTTTTTTTTTTTTTGGGGGGGGGGGGGGTTGGCATTGGTTTTGCTTGAATTAATAAATGCGGGAGAACAAGGCCATAAATTGAAGAGAGTGTATAAGAGGGATCGTATCATGATATTCTTTGCTTCTCTTATGTTCTCTTTTACCTCTCTATTTCTTTCTCATTATTGCTTTTCCTTTTTACTGATGGGGGAGGGGGGGGGGGGGCATATGTGCAAAGAACCATTTACTTCATATTAGTTGACTGAAACGTGAGTAGATCAAATTCCTTGGCTATGGACCTTGGTACCATATTAGGATTTGGACCCACAACTTCTACTTCACAGTCAAGAAGAAAAAAACAATAACAAATATTTCTACTGATGCAAATAGTTTATCATATCTCCTCTATAAGTAAATTCCGGAGAGTAGGAGAGACAGTTGCAGTATTTAAATGGTATATGTACAATATTTAAATCATACAAAATTATGTCCTGATTAGTAGTAGCATGATTGATAATGATTAATACCCTAGTTCATGCACCGAAGAGATCAATATCAGACTGACAACATAAGAGGCGCGATGGCTCAATGGTCGAGCTCTAGTCATGTATGGGAGGTCCTGGATTTGAAACCAAATCGATGCACTACCTTTGGTTAGGAATTAAATCCTCATTACCGAGTCCATCGGAGAGGATTTCAAGCTGTCAGTCCCCTGGTTGCTTACTTATAAGCATATACATGCTTTCTTAACAGTCCGGTAAAAAAAATTTAAAAAATTAGACAAAACAGAAGAATACATAACCTCAAATAGCCAAAAACCGGTTTGTTTAGCAGTGTGCTGAGACCCAAGAGATTGATTTTGATCAATAATTGTCTTAAAGGTATAGACCAGTTTTGGAAAAGCGCTCCTCTCAAAAAATTAAATGGAAGCTCTTAAAGGTACTATGTCCCTTTTGCAGCCAACCTCAAATGCTGTAGAACTTTGCAGGAATTATGAATATGTCATGTATGTCCTATCTGTGAAATTTAAACGTTAGCAGTGTCCTCATATTCAAATTATGCAAGGAAACCCGTTTACTTGCTAGACTTCACTGTCAGACACTATTGAGTGACTGACTGGCATTTTTCTTCTTTGGTAATAACATACATGAAAAGAGTTGTAAAGGGTACATGATAATTTGTCTACATCAATAACCCACTTCTTGTGATGGCCAAGATTAAACTGATTGAATCTTTGCGCAGCATAAAACGTATGACCATTCGGTACAATTGTCTGAAAATCAAGACTATTACTTTTGGGCTCTATAGCCCTAAAGTCGATTTGACAACTAATAGTTGTTATTTTCCCACTTGAAGACATTTTCAAGCCCCACCTTCTTTAGGGAAGTTCTAAATTAGTATTATATTTCAAATGCAGTTGGAATTTAACTTTTTCATTTTTTTGGCCTGCAAATGGGAGATAGTACCTTTAATACCAATCACGTGAAAGAATATGTTTTGACTAATACGTGATGATACAATTTTTTCCTGGAAACCGCCTACTAATTGATATATTTGGTAAATTATCATATCGATCCGGACTGGATAGATATCGCGTAGTCCCATATACATCTTTCTGTGTACAGGTGCTTGTAACTTTTTCAAGACTGGGCCAAATTTCTTATCATTTTGATGATTCCAGAACCCTGCAGTACACACCAATACTTATATGATAGATGATCAACCTTTTCTGATCGATTCCACAACGTTTCTTTCACGATGCAATCGCATGACCAGAACTGGTCTATACCTTTAAAGGTACTATGTCCCTTTTGCAGCCAACCTCAAATGCTGTAGAACTTTGCAGGAATTATGAATATGTCATGTATGTCCTATCTGTGAAATTTAAACGTTAGCAGTGTCCTCATATTCAAATTATGCAAGGAAACCCGTTTACTTGCTAGACTTCACTGTCAGACACTATTGAGTGAATGACTGGCTTTTTGTCTTCTTTGGTAATAACATACATGAAAAGAGTTGTAAAGGGTACATGAGCATTTGTCTACATCAATAACCCACTTTTTGTGAATGCCAAGATTAAACTGATTGAATCTTTGCGCAGCATAAAACGTATGACCATTCGGTACAATTGTCTGAAAATCAAGACTATTACTTTTGGGCTCTATAGCCCTAAAGTCGATTTGACAACTAATAGTCGTTATTTTCCCACTTGAAGAAATCTTCAAGCCCCACCTTTTTTAGGGAAGTTCTAAATAAGTATTATCTTTCAAATGCAGTTGGAATTTAACTTTTTCATTTTTTTAGCCTACAAATGGGACATAGTACCTTTAAGGGCTGAAAGAGTACTCACACTTTGTGAACATATCTGACAAAGTCCGGGTGCAGTAGTCTGATGTCTGCAGCTTGAGCTTTCAGCTTCTGATAAGGGTTAGTTCCCTTGGCGACCTCTGAGATGTAGTGATAGTCGTTTAATCTACAAGGCAGGAAGACCCACTTGATACCCTGTAAGAACAAAGCAATGATTATATGAAATATACTACAAACGAAACAAAACAAACATTTCGGTGAACTTACATTGACCATTAAAATACATGTAAGCAGGCGCGTACGCAGGATTTTTTCAAGGGGGGGGGGGGGGGGGGGGTTTTAACATTTATAAATCGGGCCGAAAATTTCGCAACGACTCAGCCAGCCGCTGAATAAGCGGGGGGGGGGGGGGGGGGGGTAAGAGGACATATTTTTTTATTTTTTTTTGGTCCCCAAAAAATCGCAACGACTCAGCCGACCGCTGAATAAGCGGGGGGGGGGGGGTGGTAAGAGGACGCTTTTTTTTTTTTTGGTCCCAAAAAAATCGCAACGACTCAGCCGACCGCTGAATAAGCTGGGGGGGGGGGGGGGGGGGGGGGGGGTAAGAGGACTTTTTTTAAATTTTTTTTAAAAAATAATTTCAACAAAAAAAAATCCAAAGGGGGGGGGGGGGGTTTTAGGGGGTTTATGGGGGGTTTACACACATAAAAATACCAAAGGGGGGGGGTTTAACCCCCCAAACCCCCCCCCCTGTGTACGCGCCTGCATGTAAGTTAACATTTATGGCAAAAAAACTAATGTCAATTATAAAAATTATTCAAAGATGCAGCTTCTTACTAGGGTTACTAAACGGGTGTGGTCCAGGTTTGAAGTTACGTTTCAGTTTAGAGTAGGACATTATTTGCGGAGCAATAATTGTCACCAGAGCTTGTGATCGACGTTCGACTAATTGTCTACCTTATCTGTTGGAATATCAGCCTGCTGCGTATTGATGAGGGATCTGTCAAAGAATACATAATGAGTTGTCCGAGTACCAACATCATGTTCATAGCCTCTCCTGTGACAATGGTTAACTCTGAAATAAAATGGAGGAATTTCAACTTCAGTTCTAGATTTTATTTAAAGGTAACATACTAGATAAAGATCTTGAATTTGCTAGTATTTGGATACACCTAGTAAGGTAAGTAACACACACTCAGTTAATGGTGAGGTAAAGAATGCCTGTACATCTTTTGAGAAATCACAACTTAGTGTTAAATTTCCTAAATGCATCCATCATCTACAAAATATATCTTGTGTTACTGCTGATTTAGGTTACATCAAGCACATCATAGACAACAATAATTGAGTCCAAAGTACTATTCTTTTGCCTTTTTTTGTTGCAAAAGAATATCTTTGCAAGTGTTGGGTAAGACGAGGGGGTTTGTTTGAAACACTCTACAAATGAAGGGGAAAAAGTAACAACAAATGACACCTTCATGAGTGACTATCATCAGGCTATACGGATAAATTTCTGAACGCTAATGATAATATAGTAATACTTTATAAACGGTAGTTTTACAGGGACATTTCATAGGTTATAAACATTTCAATAGCTCTTTTCTAAATTATAACACCGTTTATCTGAACACTGCAGAATAAAGTCCTTTAACAACATATCACATGCATTTTCAGCAGCAATAAGGGTCATAGGAATAGTTCTCTTACACAGGCTAATTTCACATGAGCTAAATGTACTTCGTTCCAAAACAAAACATTGAAATCGAGACACCGGTACGATTTTTACCTGAACACCATGTCATGGTTGTCTATTTCCTTGCCCAGGCCAGATCCATTCAGCATTCCTCCGTTTCCCACGATGGCACAGCTTACGCATCGAGGTCTCTGATGATTCCCGAAACCTAGAACGGATTCCTCCTCCGAAAACAGTTTCAATGTTTTGGAGAGCTCTGATGAAAAATATAAAAATTGAAAGCATTGTCAGCACAATTTGGTTATTACAGCTTACGCATCGAGGTCTCTGATGATTCCCGAAACCTAGAACGGATTCCTCCTCGGAAAACAGTTTCAATGTTTTGGAGAGCTCTGATGAAAAAGATCAAATTGAAAGCATTGTCAACACAATTTGGTTATTTGAGCATTATCCATGTTCAGTTCAAGTACGGGCATAAAACCCATTACAAAGCTGGAATAAGAGAATTTAGCTGAATTCAATGAACAAGTCACAGGTATTTAAATATTTGCTGTTCCAGAATAATGAGAATAAAGAAAAACAATAATATTAACATCACAAGTGCTAATTTCCTTGTTATTTGGTCTGATTTAAGATATAGTACTAGAAGAAGTATCAACTTGATAGTATCATCTGATATACAACAAACTTGTAGGAATGTATGGGACAAAGATACCTTGGACTAATAGATCTTTACATGGGCAACGTGGTAATAAAGAAATAACAGTAAACAAACAAGTTTTAAAAACCATTTAAATTCAGTTTTCAGTGCAATTTCTTTTTTTAAATAATTTTTGTTGTTGTTAAGAACATTTTCTCTAAAAATATTTACATCACTACACGGTTCATTCTTCACCCCCCCCCCCTCATAGCACTCTCACCTTCAAAATTTAGCTCATCTTCATCAAAGAATCCAAATGGCATATGGTATGTTTTCAAACGTTTGTATTCTTCCTGGTTAATATTGCCATCTGTCATAATCATCTTTATGGTTGGTTGATAGTACTGGGAAGCCCAGGGGGACTCCTGTAGTTTGGCTTGCAATGAATATGGACACGACTTTTGAGGAAACAGAGGTATATGAAATATTAAATGAGCTTATTCATGCAATCATGATGAAAAATAATGTTGGAACTCGATACTTCCAACCAAGTTCCAGCACATAATTAACTCTCCCCATGCAATAAGAACAACCTTCTGAGGTGATACGACCTTTACTCCAGCGACAATTGCTCTGGGCTTTATTTGGAGTTAAGAATGCTGTTAAATGATCAAAGGGATGGACAAATAAGAGTTCTTCGTAGACACTCTTCTTGTATAAGACTATAAGGTAGCCCACAATAAAATCTCAAGAACAAAACTGTTTATTCCACTTATATACCGGTACAAAACTCAACATAAATTTCCCCAAAACATTACAAGAGGGCGTTTCTTTTCCTATCATCTAAATAAGCACCATTTACCACTGGGGCTAATATAGGATTTCCCTGCCAAATTCGCGTGTTTGTCATTCGAATTCATTTACTTTGCATTTAAGTTAGCGCAGATCGGCTTTGCCATGCCAATTATCATTCAATTTTCCAGTTTTTGTATTTAATTTAGGATTTTGGTCGAAGGGTTTCATAGATCTGTCATTCCATTTAGAAACTGCTCAACTAGCATTCAAATTAATATTCACTTGTCGAAACGTAATTTTTATCATTCAAATTAACACCTGTCATTCGTATTCTATTTTGTATTCAAGTTAGGAATGTTAGGGGGAAGAATTGCAACAAACTTTTACAGTTTTTAAATAATGCAGTTAAAATGCATGATTTGCCATTGGGGTCTAAGCTGTTATTCCATTTATTTATTTTCAGGACAATGCAGATGGGTGTAGTCAGACATAAAGTAAAGAAGGGGCGAAATCAAGGGATATGGCATTTCTGCACGGACATGTTCATATACCCGGGAGAGGTGGGGGTACCCTCAATTGCTCCTTTTTACTACAGACTCGGAATTTTACAAAAGTAATTCACATCGTCTCTTATACCCAGCACACCCCTCTGTTTTTCTTAATTAAAGAGTTTCATAGTTTACTTGCCCGCCAGCAGATCGATGGCTAAAGACATGCCTAAATAATGAATCATGTTCAAATTGTTGACTCTAGTCCCTACCCCAGTCACAATATTGTACCCTTCTTCCATAATGAAATTATGATGAAATTATGATAAATTGTTGATGAAACATAAGACAAACAACTTCCTTACATGAACATTTACAAATATACTGAGACCATCAGGTCCGTAGATGCAAGTCTTTTTTTTTTTCTTCTTAACAATCAAACTTAAATGCTGATGAATATCAGATAAATCTAATAGGTATAAGTGTATAAATGCAAGAAAATGAACCTTGATGAAATACACATGAAAAAACAATCTTGAAAGAAAAAGAATGAGCTATAAAAAGTGTGTAATAAACGAAGAGAAATTCGTTCACTTATCATCATAGCAAATTAGCAATATAAAGAAGAATACCATTTCTGACTAATGAGATATATCAAAACAAACATGACTTGTACTTACAGAAAATTTAAACTTTTTATCTATCCTGAAAGACAGTTCTGAATTATTTGGAGCAATTGTGATGAATGGATGAGGATGATTCAGTCTTGTTTTCTGCTCCTGAACCTCAAAAGGATAATTAAATTGATGCTCTTTTCCCAGGAATAAAAAGTCATGTTCTAAGACAACTTGGTGTAATTCAGCTAAGTCATCACCAGCAAATCTGAAAAATTGAATCAGTTAAATAAATGAGTAGGTCCACAACAACATTCATTGAACTATTCACAAAGAAAAAAGAAAAGTAAAAAAAAAACCAACTCTCCAACATTCTGTAAATGAGATTTTCTAATCAGTGTGAATTCCAGTAGAACATCTTGTAGTTGGCAAATGTCACAAAAACATTTAAAATCTTCATTCGATCATTGAATCATGAAGAGGTCCCATCTGGTAAGTGCATTTCTCATAACCACTCTCAAAGTGACAGAGGTTCTTCATGGAGGTTCTGATATAACTCGACTCTAGGGGCGGGGCAACCCATACTTGGCCCAAAATTAAGGCCGAGTTAGCCAGGAGAGCTCCATTGATAGCACAGGCTTAAATAAGATTTGCACTATGAACAGTAGATGTGTCTTAGACATTGCTTTCTAACTTTAATTGATAAAAATATGTGAAACATTTATGTACTTTCAATTTTACTTTAGAGAGAGATGTGAATTTTATGAATCAATTAGGACTACTTTGAGGTATGGTCTGGTTTTTAGCAACTTGCACTTTTGAAACCTAATAACCAATGTGATGCCAAGTTCATCCTAGGACTGATTCATCCAGACTCCTTTCATGGATAGCGTATTTCCCCTACTAGCTGAAGAATACTCCCATCACCTGGTATTCATGGAATATATTGGTTGTGTATAAATCAATACCATGCAGGTATCGATTACAAAAAACGTTCGTGGGTATGTTTAAATCCAGTAATTGTATCCGTAGTTTATCAAATTTTAAATAAGTACAACATTTGCTGAAGCGCAGACGCAAACATACAGAAACAGAAGCTCTTTTCGTCATTATATTTATTTGTAATACATTGATTAGTTCCAATGAAAAGATGACAACATATTTATAGAACGTTCGTTTTGCCAAGATTGACTTTGCTTGTCATTATAATCAGCCCGCAGAGATGGTTAATGTATTGAGAAGTGTATCGAACCAAATCATTAATAGACAAGCTTGCCTAGTAGGCTACCTTTTTGATCAAACGACATGGCAAACTTTTACGAACACTAAAAACCCGGCCGCTCTGAGTGCCGCATTCACGATACTGCATGTGGGGGAGATGTTCCGAAGTTGGTGGTGGAGTAACGCCCTTAAAGGTACTATGTCCCATTTGCAGGCCCAAAAAATGAAAATGTTAAATTCCAACGGCATTTTAAAGATGACACTAATTTAGAACTTTTCTCAAGACTAGAACATCGTGGAGCGAGCTCTGTGGTGAGCTTACCACCAAAATGCACACCACTTTCGGGTCTCAACTGAGGTGAGGTTTAAGAAGACTGTTCTCGCCATGGGTACTTTGTGCCTTCAAGAGCATGGTCTGCCGATGGCCAGACGAGCCTTAACACACATATTTTAGAATATACCTAACACTCTCCTGGCTTTTGGAAAATAACTGATTGGAAAGATGAGACAATAAAACTGATCGTAACCCATAGAAGTTAATCTCCTTAACTCAATAACTGGATGAATCTCAATATTAGAAACAGTGCTAGCTAAATCTATGAAAAGAAATGACTTTAATGGGGAAAAAAGTTGTTCACCCACCTGTCTCTTCTGTATGCTTCGTTAATTGTATTCTGAGCGATGTATACCAGGGTACCCACTGTAGCCCAAACTAGGATGGAGACCAATCTAACAAACGATTTGCTGTGGAAACGCATCGCATCAGCCCATCAGATTCCAGATTGAAAAAACGTCTGCGGAGAAGAAGAACAAAAAAGAAGCATGCACAAGGCCGTGTAAAATTGAAAAGTTTCTCGTCCTCATTTTTTCAAAAATGTGGAGGGGGGAGGGCATTTTATTTGATATTTGATATTTTTTAAAGATAACCGCTGCATATACAAATGCTTTGAGGCAGTGTCCACTGTTATTTCTTATGGGAGTCCTTCTAGACAACCAAAATTAAGCAAATCAAGATTTTACAGGTCTTCACTATGCAGCAAAAGGTTAGGGATTAAAAAATATGTAAAAAAAACATAAAAATTTTATTTCGCTGAAAATTCAAATACCAGTAAGTAGAAATAAACTTTAATAAGAATAACATTAAAACTGTTATAAAGCAATGGCAATGTACATGTCTATAGTTTTCTGGGCAATATTTTATTGTGACTTATATCTAGTCTTGAAATGAAAAGCAATAGGGTATATTTGTATAGTAGCTGCACCATTTTATCATATTTATTATCTTTTAAATTGTCATTATTATCATCATTATTATTATTATTATCATTATTATCATCATTTTTAGTATTATTATTATCATTATCATTACTACTACATTATCATAATACTGAAAATAATATTCAGAGTGCTCTGTTGTTATCATTATTGGAGTGTGTGTGTGTGTGGGTTGTGCGTGTGGTTTTTGGAGAAGGTTGTAGTTGGATAAATGTGCGAAAATTTAAGCATACCAACTCAGAATGAAAGCAAAGACAAAGATGAGGGGGAAATCCTCTCTTTATTTGACTTGGTACGTAGACTAGTCTACTTAGAATTGCTAGATAATATGTTAACTTGTAGGTCTAGTTGTAGTTACAGATACTTATGGAAACTTTTGAATGCAAGATAATATTAGGAAGTTAAAATAGTCTAACTTTAAGACTAAGATCAAGTCTAATATCCACACCAGCAACACAAAGTGGTCGATTATGCCAATATATTATAATGATAATTACTATCCATTCCTACTTTGAATGAGGTCAAACCAACTAAACCGTAAACAGTAACGACTGACTGATACCCTAACTATACTCTTATATAAGGCCTGTTTTCATCAGCTCGAGTTTGCTAAATAGCCCGCTATTTCTGATTCGGAAAATTTGCCCGATGTTACAAATCGCGTTTCGAAACTCGAAACTCGAGCTCGAGAATTAGCTCGAGATAATTTACTCAGTGTTCGCGCATAGTGCGAGTCTTTGGGCTGGTGAAAACGGACCGGACAAAATAGCTGATAGGGCTAATTTCCAGAATCAGAAATAGCGAGCTATTTGGCAAACTGGAGCTGTGTGTCTCACTTTGATTTTTACAGACGTCTAGGGACCGACCTTTAACGTTACCATCCGAAAAACGCGACTCACTGCACAGAACCGGAGTCAGTTTGTAGGCGAAGACAGGGATCTGATCGCGCGTACCACGGACATCACCGCTAGAACAACTCACATCTCCCCTTTTAAAATCTAACCTCAGTCTCAATTTTAAATGTTATACCTCCCAAATTAAAGGCACATGGGACCTGTTTCGTTCAAACTTGTTACAAATGCTAGTTTTGTATGACAAATTCTCTCTCAGCCATTAAATGTGACGATTTCAGTAGCTTGTAAAAGTTGCAACTTGTCATAGATATCAAGTTTTGTTAAACGGATCCTGGTTTCCATTTATCATATTTTCTTCTTCAGGGATGTTCTGAATAAATTATCACTCTGAATTATCACTTTGAAAGCTTAATATCATTCTATCCCCTTTCTTTCATGGATGATTTAGAGTAAGACCTTAAATCATACAGCTATAGCAACACTGAATAAAATCATGGCAAAGCCTGGTCGCCTACAAATAGCACGGTTCAACAGAAATGAAACAAGCCTATTAAGTTTGCATCCTATAATATATATAATTATTTATATTTCATATAAGATGAAATTAAGTAAAATATATATATGACTATGTAGGTCTAAAATGTAATAAAGAGGTAGATTACAAAGGCATTTGAATGGTGATAGGGTCGTGTGTCATTAAGAGCTTATAACAAATAGGCCTACTTCTATTAACATGGAACGTTTTGCCTGTATATATACAGGTGCAAGTATGTCAATAAACTATCAAACTTATTTTGTAATACAAGTCGATGAATGTGAATTTGATATAATGGCATGAACGTAAGTGTTAAGTTAACCCTGTTATAATATATTATATATATAGGCCTATAGAAATGTATGTAATTTGCTGAAATAAAATTGTTATTTATACATAATATATTGTTTCATTTTGAGATATTGATAAATATATTACATTTATAATATGAATTGCATATTTCTAGCCCTCACACAATGTGCACCATCTCCACTACTTAGAGAGTATCCCTTTGAAAATCAGTCACATTGGCTTTTGACAATCCTCAAAGGTAACCATTTCCTCCTGGGTGAAGAGTGGCCGTGTACAAAAATAGTTTGCCAAAGAATCAACACCGGTGTGTTGGCTCAGTCAGTAGAGCGTCCGCCTCACAACCGGGAGGTCGTGGGTTCGAACCCCGGCCGCGTCATAACAAATTTCAAGACCGTTAAAAGACGGGAGTTACTGCTACCTTGTTTGGCGTTCAACAATAAGGGATAGAGCAACGTCGATCTGGCGCTGCTCAGTGGCTGCCGGGCTCATGATCAATTGAGCAAAAAGAATTTCCATTTTCGGTTTAACTTAATAAAATTTGGAGTGGACTTTAAAAGATTATTATTATTGCCATTGCTGCGACTCGGACCACAAACCATAAGATTCACAGTTCGGTGATATATCCACAATGACACCTTTTTTTTTAAAAACAGTCAATCACATGTTCCAAGGTTTATTCAGAAATGAAAACTAATCAGTAACCTAAATACTATGTCCTGAACCATATTCTCCATCTGTTTCTATACATCTTACATGTGAACAAAAAGTACTCCATAAACTAATATCATATCATTAGTACTGAATGAAATGATTCTAAAATTAAAAAATACTCACACTCCTGAGAGTCCAATATAAAATCTGAAAGCACTATTCATAAGCTTTTGGAATACACTTTCTTTAAAGCACTTCGATGTATCAAGCTCACATGCAGTATGATGACTTTCACATTTTTTGAAGGAAATGTCAATTTATAGAATAGATGGTTAGGGATATTTTTTAATGAAAACTGTTATATCTTTCTGATTGGTTGAATGGTAAATCCTACTTGACGGTGAATATTATTGATTAGACAGCTGCGTAATTACAATAGTTAGTAACAGCTTTCATTTAGTTAAAAAAGCTACAATAAAGTCATTCTATTAATACCTCAAGTTCAATACTCATATATGATTAATATGTGTGTTGTTTGTCAGGGGGGGGGGGGGAGGGAGGGGAAGGCTTTGATCTATAATATTCATTCAGTATAATTAATTTATAGACATTATGTACTGTGTATTTAACTACATTATGTATTTCTGAGGGCTGTACAATGATCATCTTTACATTTTGATATGTTATGCATATCAATGAAGATGTATGATTTTTTTTCATTTGTACTGAATGAATGCAATAAAGAATGCTACAAAACAAGCCAAAAAATATCACATGTAACTTTGTAATATAAGTCATGCACTTGGCTATGTACACAAATCATTTTATATCCTTACACCATCATAGTAAAGCCACACATGATCGTGTTTCATATTCATACACGTCATCCATATAATGATTAATTTCTCAACACACAATGATACCTGACACTGTAAAAACAGTTAATTGAAGTGTTAGTTATAATTTTATGTTTAATAACATTTTGACATAATCTGTGCACATAATGCAACCTGTGCTCTCACCATTTGCACGTAGAAGGGAGGGGGCGGGAGGGGTGGGAGTGGCTTCAGTCTCTGATAATTTTCAATATACACCTGTACCAATATTCCGACAACCATCACCTCATATCCGGGCAGTGAGGATATTCAGGCAAGAAGTATCAGCCCCCGTGGTGGAAACTATGGATCTTACACGACTTGAAGCGCCATATAGCGGCTTGCTTATAGTACGACCAGGGAGATGAAGGTTTAAACTCTCATCCCTGGTACGACCACCAGTAGGTCCATGGTACGACGCGAGTTTTTAAAAAGTGAAAAGAAAAGTGACGTGAGGTATAACGTCGAGTGGACAACAACAACTGATTACATAATCCACAGCATGGACATAGCCCATCTTGAAGTTTAAATGAACAACAAACACTCTTTTACAAGTTATTTTTCTCTACTTTATACTTTGTTTCTGAATACAAATTAAGTGCATATATAAAGATGGATAAAGCCTTACTCACTAATGAAAATGTAGAGATTTAAACAGAAATCACACATTTTGATTGACATCTAAATAATTACAGACGTTATTATAAGTATGATTAGTTACGACGTCACCAGTCTTGAACCGGGGTCCGCTGAGTCAGTTTGTAGGCGAAGAGAGAGAGATCTGATTGTACGTACCAGGGACATCACCGCTAGACCAGCTCACACCTCCCCCTTTTAGAATACAATTTAACATTAGAATGTAGTATACCTTTAATGTAGCGCTAATGGCCATAAGTTTCTAATGTTAGACCTCCCAAATTAAAGGCACATGGGCAGGGGCGGCGATTTCTTTTCATGACCGGGGGTGGGGGGGGGGGCGAAATGCGAGGGAACGGGCAGCAGTGGCGTAATGAGCAAAAACGTTTTTTGGGGGAAAGAAAAAATCGCATCACCACCACTCCTACATGTTACGCAGGCCCTGGGAACTTTTTTCAAAGTGGGGGGGGGGGGGGGGGCAAAAGTATTTACGATCATGTAGAGCAAAGCAAAGTGGAGTGTAAAGCAAAGCCCCGGCGGGTGACAAGGCATTTATTTACGGTCAGATGAGCATATTTTTATACCATATTTGTGACACTTATTGGAGTGGGGTCCAGGGGTCGGAGGCCCAGAAGCTCAGGGGTTTTATGCATTAAATTACGATCAGATGAGCATCCAGGGGCCGAACCCCCGGAAGCTCAGGCGTTTTAGGCATTTATTTATGGTCAGATGAGCAACCAGGGCCCCACCTTAGGGCCCTTGGTGGGGTCGGGAAGCTCAGGGAAATATCATGCCATTTCAACAACATTTGTAAATCACTTGTATCGAATTAGAAATAAACCACATTTGAATTTCATTTGGGGGGAAGTGGGGAACTGCCCCCAAAGCCCCTGCAAGTGCGAGGGAGCAATAGTGGTTGAGAGGGGTGAAGGTGACGGAAGTAACTACCCCCTCACAGGTTTTTTAAGTTTTGTTGGATTAAGAAATTACAGTCTCAGCAAAACTATGGTATAAAACAAGCAATATACTTTTTTTCGCACTTCACATTTCTCGGTATTTACTTGTATATTTTGAAAGATATTATGCGAGGGAGCGTAGCTACCGAGTGAGAAGATTTTTGCATTTTTATTTGTCTAAACGCTGCACTCTTGGGCCCTCCAGAGCCTAACAGTGTGTTGCAGTCTTTAGTTAGTATTTGCTACACTATTTCAAATTTTGAGGGGGGACGATCCCCCCTAAAAAAATTGAGGGGGGGGGGACGTTTCCCCCCGTCCCCCGGGATCGCCGCCCCTACACATGGGACCTGTTTTGTTACAACTCGTTACAAATACTAGAATTGCATGACAAATTTTCTTTTAGTCAATCAATGCGACGATTTTAGTAGATTGTCATAGTTATTGCAACTTGTTATCGATATCAAATTTTGTGAAACGGATGCGGTTTAAAAAAAAAATCATTTTCGATAAAAAAAAATCTTTAATAATTGTTCCTCTAAAACAAAGGGAAAATCGTTTCATCGGTTTCCATACCAACACAATCACAACGAGGTAGCAGCTCTGAAGTTGGAGAAATTTATGGAGAATAAGTACAAATACGACAGGAAAAACGATGTGATCTGTAGTGATCATTTTACACTTTACAGCAGGGAAACGCACGTACGCAATAGCAGTCGAATCCATGCAATACGTCACAGAACGGGCCGTGCGCAAACACAATGGCGACGTTCTGAAAATTCTCGAGCCGTGAAAGACGAAGGAGTCTGATGAAGAGTTACGTCCTCCCTTTCGTCAAAATAATGTATGATTTTTTATATTTGTTCAGATAATGTTTTGAATGGCCTACAAACTTAAATTGACATTAAATTTGAGGTTAATTCCCTTTAACAGCCAATTTCAAATAGGCCTACTTCCATTTATATTGTTTAACTTTATGCCTCTATACAGTGCGTCCCAAAAAAAACGAAACCGAGAAGTATCGATGTTCTATCATAACTTAATCACAACTATAATTAATGAATGATACATATTTAGAAAGCTTAGAGTCTCCTCTTTCATGTGATGCTACTCAGATAATGCATATTTCACGCATGAGTGATTAAAAGCAATTTGAAGGAAGGAAACCAAAAAGACATTTGGCGGGCGGTATCTGAATTTCGAAGAAAAATTCACATTTCTAGAAAGTTGAGTTTCTGCCCTTTCATATGACACCTCAATCAGGAAAAATGAGCGAGGAATGACAAAGTTCTGTTTGTTTAAAGTAGTGCTTGCATTTCCATAATTTTATTAAACGATTCGTTTTCACTGGCTGGCTGCAGTATCAAAAAAACGAAATTAACAAAAGACTCAACTCCGTTTCGTTGACAATCAGCCGTAGACGAGAGTCTTCATGCATGGCTGATTGTCAACGAAACGGAGTTAAGTCTTTTGTCAAATCTGCTTTTTGCTACGGCATGCACCCAGTGAAAACGAATTAGTTTGTTAAAATTATGAAAATGTAAGGGCTACTTTAAACAAACAGAACTTTGTTATTCCTGGCTCATTTTTCTTGATTGAGGTATCATATGAAAGAGCAGAAAATGAACTCTCTAGAAATATGAATTTTTCTTTGAAATTCAGATACCGCCCGCCAAATTACTTTTTGGTTTCCTTCCTTCAAATTGCTTTTAATCACTCATGCGTGAAATATGCATCACGTGAGTAGCATCAACTGAAAGAGGAGACTCTAAGCTTTCCAAATATGTATCATTAATTAATTATGGTTGTGATTAAGTTATGATAAAACATCGATACTTCTCGGTTTCGTTTTTTTCTGGGACGCACTGTATACAGGACCTACTTGGTGCAAGTAGGTCAATAACCTGTCAAACTGATTATATAATAAAGTTCGATGAATGTGAAATTGATATACTGACATGAATGAATAGTAATTCCTGAACGGATTCTTCAAATAGAATACAATATGAGTCATAAAAAGGAAGTCTAAAATATCGTTTCAACAAGTATTGGTTTGGTATGGTTTATTGAGATTGAGAGCTGAATTTAGTCAATTCACAGAGTAAAAAGTGCATGATATAATAGGACATTGATAACACCTTAAAAGATATTAAAAAATCGAACAAGTATTTTGAATATTTACATGCGATTTACAAGTTTCATTCTCAATATGAAATTGCCATTCGTTTTGATTGAAACAGAAATAATTGAACATGTATATTGCAACAATAACGAAGTAGGAAGCCCAAAAAGAATGCTGGAGATGGTAATTTCTAAACCGAATATATGAAGGTTTCTAGTTTGATAGTTAGAATGAAGAAATAGACATAAAATCGGTACACGCAGGTGAAATAAAATGAAGATGTATAGAAAGATAGAGTACAATAAAAGATAAAAGATTAAAGCTAAGTTACAAGATTGGTTAAACAAGTTGATGTCCCCGAACTCAAAGAAATGGGCAAAGTTATCACTTAGGCTATAACATGTATAATGCATGCGGAAATAATTGCTACATAAATTAATTAAAAAAGAACCATTTAGCGTATCATGATTTCTTTAATATGTTTGATATCTTGATTGATACAATGATCTGTCAAAGGAAAGCTAAACATCACAGCAGCAATAAAAAAAAAAAAAATCAGTCCCAGTATAGTCCACCTGTGCTATAGTTATAAGATGTTTTTTATTATTTTTTTTATATTTAGTTTTCAACAACCTGAACGAACATTCTTTTAGATCAAATTGTAGCCTCCCGCTTAACTATCGTCAACCGAAGCCATAATTCACAGATCTCATCACAAAGCTCCTTTCATTTTCACCTATACACAAATTTATCTTAATTGTCACATGCGATTATAATTTTTAATGGAGTTCGATATTTCATCAGAAGCGGAACTCATACCGTCTATCAGTGAAACACTACAAGAAAATGTAAATATTTTTTTTTAGGATACATACAAAAGTAAACGAAATAAAAAGTAAGAATAAGGAAAACAACCATCAACCGTGAAAGAAAGATCCTAATTACACGAATTTTCGGCTATAAAACTTTGTCAATATTTTCTCAAATTGCCATCAACCGACGCAAGACTCTTTACATATAATCAATACATTGATACACTAATATAAATAAAAGTATGTGTCAGTTATTGCATTTGGGTTAATAATCTTGTTGAAATATTAATTATGCAGGGTAAAAACAATACAAAAGGATTGGTAGTGAGTTCTAATTGAAAGAATGACGTTATCCGGTTGATATGAACAATTGAGAGTCTATGAATTTAAATTTAAGAAAAAATATCAGTCTTTGGAATATACAGTCTGTAATGGTAAATTGCAGGTTTAAATGATATTCACCACATATACACAAAGATATGAAATGGGCAACAATTTTATGTACGAACTCAAAAAAGGTTATGAATGCAAGTTGCATTCATAACCTCTTATGCAAGTCATTATAAGTGGTTATAGCAGTCATCAAGAATATATAACATGAAAATAAAAGTCCCATCTGTCATTTGATATTTCGGTCCGGTGTTGGTACGTTTACTATTGAAGTTAATTATATATACTGGCACACAAGTGAAACAAACACTGGTGTATGAACAGTCAGGACGGGAGTGGGGAATCGGGGAAGGAATTTGAAGGGGGCAATCAGTATGAAGTTTACAAAATAATGCGACATAGAATGTGACATTCTTCCGTCTTCGGTACTACAATGATTCCATTGATGACATCAACATAAGAGGTATGAATACAAATCGTTTAAAAAAAGGAATTAATAAGAACCAATTTCAGAACCTTACTACCCCCAACCCCCGGTAAAAATACTGTATGTTATGTACATCTTATGATGCTCATGTAGGCCCATTTTTAAACGAGAAAATGTAAAATCTTTTTTTATCGATAATCATGATCTTTGAGACATTAAGTTTTTTTTAGTAAAAGATAAACAAAATGCGTTGTTAATCTTATCTGTAATCTGTAAATATCTGTAAGCACGTATACATGACACATTTTGTAGTTAGGCCATCGTTCGAATATGCTCCCAGCAAGAAGCTTCTTCAAAAAATTATCAATATCTTCCTTCTTAAATTATTAAATCATATTGAAGCATAATAAGTAATGAATGTAAGGTTTTTCCATATTTTACAGATCTACATGTGGATATCTAGCTGTGGAAGACAATTCGATATCAACGGGTCGCAATACCGAATCAGGTCCGGTTGAAAGTAACGTCCTTTGAGCCCGCTTTTGAGAAAGGACAGTTCTTTTAGGCCTTGCAAACATCGAGTCCCTCTAGAGTAATTAGAACAAGCTCATTTTCATCTAGAACAGCAGCAATATCTCCGTTCGACGCCACAGCAATGGACAAACGGGGTGCTAATCTCTGCTGGGTTGCTGGAGAACTTGGACTTGTTGATTGCCACTGCTGCGTTGCAGGTGGCCTATGCGCGGGAGCTACATTTTGGCTGTAAGCACCGCTTAATCCTGAGCTTGCCATATAATATCTACTAGTGCCATATAAAGCCGGAGGATTACCTTTGAATTTGGTTTGCTCTGGTGATGGTGGATTTTGCGATGACAAAGGCCTATCTTTGAAAATCGTTTCATGAAGATTCCCTTCTTTGTCCAAGATTCGCAGAGTAATCTTGGAATCTTGACTTGAAAGAAGGTATACTCGTCCTTCATGACTGCATTTTAATGCCGCGTTCTCCCAGACGACTCCTTCCCTATCGCTGAAGATACATCGAATATCCTGTTGGCCGTCAATGAGAGAGACTGAAGCTGGTTTGCTCGCCATGAGGATGGTTTCGCATGGGCTTGTATTGCAGGTTGTAATCGCCAATGGAATCATGTGGCCAATGGGACCATGGCTGGGCGAGACAACGTTGTTCGGTGCTATTTGAAGCAAGCTATCCAAATCTTCAGTCGCAACATAAACATATCCTTTCGTGTTGACAGCCATGGCGGATCCTTGATATCCTTGATAGACCATTGTGTGTCTTCTGGGTTCCCTGTGATGAGGATAACGAGAAGTATTGAGAGTAATCGACATCGACCCTTTGAGCAGTTTTCCTCCCTCTAAACAGCATATTTGTCCATTTGGTAGAATATCATACGGGCAACAGGTTCTGTCAGAAGAGGGAAAACAACGTTGGCCTACTTCGGACGATATTGCAGTAGCTCCATAAGTAGTAGCTGGAATAGCGTGTGATGGGTACAATTCGTAATCCTCATATACACCTCCATAAGTGGCTGGCCCACCATAGTCACCATAATATACATCTGGTTTGGGATATTCTTCTACCATTGAATTCATTCCCATACGATTGGCAGGAAAATGCAAATTTTGTTGAACTGCCTGTTTTTCTGGCCTAGACTCCTTTTGGACATTATGACAAGACATCTGCCCATTGCTTGTTGCATAGACTACACTTAGAGTACCATTATCCTTCTTGCCTACTGCATAATACTTTGTTGCATGTGGTACATTTTGTTGTTCTACGACTCGTTTTTGCTCTACAAGATTTATTGACGAATGGTGAGAAGAACTGTTTTGAACGCACTTCAATGTCAAGGTCTTGAATTTAGTTTGTAAGTTGTCAAGTGTGGTAGCGTCTGATTCGATGCCCGTCATCTTCCGAACCGACTCGAGGAGATTATGGTGCATTCCAGCCACCTCGAGGTCATCCTTTGATGAAGAGACCTGATGAAGAACTCTTGCGACCTCCTCGACAACTGCTTTGGCTGATCTGTTTCTCTGTTCGATATCATTGATATCGTCTCGATCCTTTTCGACGTAGTCTTTGCTCTGTTCAAGGAGCATTGTCTTAATTTTAGCAACTTCGATTTCGATTTCTTGGGCAATATCACTACTTTTCTGATCTAGTATTTGCTTTGTAGCAACTATCTTGGAGAGAAACGAATCCAGATCTTTGGCCTTCTCATCAACCTGAGTGACCAGTTTGGCTACATCGCGACGTTGTTGTTCCACGATTTCTTTCAAGTACACGCATTCATGGCCATCAACCTTGGAGTGATCAAGAACAGTGCAGTCGGCACAAATGCAAATTCTGCATGTCTTACAATAAAACTTGAACCGTTCATCATGTCTAGGACATCTACGAATAACTACGCTCTTTTCTACGGACACGCTTTCACTGGAGACATCCGTCAAAGGAACTGTCTGGTGATTTCGGCACATCGGCATCTTTAGATGAAACTCGGCACACCCTCGGCACATCTTTAAATCACATTCGTCACAGAACAAACAAGCTTTGGACGATTTACACAAAGAACAACTTTGTTGCATTGTTTCCCCAGGCTTACTTGGACTGTCTTTGAGTGCTTGAAGAAGTTTGTTAGCGCGAAAGTCCGGCTTGAGTCCGGTGACCCCAACTTTAGGAATGACCGTACGTTCGCGACAAGCAGGACAATTCAAGAATCCATCCAAGTTTAGGTCAGCCAATCTCTCCAGGCAATGCTCACAAAAACTGTGGAGACACGTCAGCATGCGAGGAGACTCGAGTCTATCAAGACAAATGCTGCATTCAAGTTCTTCTGTGATAACATCTCCAATTGGCTTAGAAACAGCCATCTTAATTGTTATGAAACGTACTATATAGAGTGATCAATTAGACCGCTAATACGACGAAGAAGAGCTTACGAACCTTGATTCAATCACATAACGTACGATATAATCTCAGATAGACTTTATTTTTTCCCCGGATTTCCTCATTCATATCGAAATAGCCAACCGCAAGGGACGATGGGATTGAAAAGGGAGCAAGAGCGCCGCTAACGTGTGAAAGTGAAAGAGATCATGCAAACCCAAGCAGCCGACGCACATCAACGATTTACCTTTAGTACTAAAAAATTGCAAAATAAATATGTATGCTGATGACACTATTTTATATTATGCTAGTAATGACTTTTCTGAACTGGAAAACAAAGTAAACGAAGATTTAGTAAATGTGAAAAAATGGCTTGATATCAATAAGTTAAGTTTAAATATAAATAAAACAGAATACATTGTACTAGGAACAAAAAATCGTCTAAAACTAGCTAGTTATACAAATTTGAATATTAACATAAATCTAGATATTTATCTTGATTATTTCTTGTTTGTTTTAAATATGTCATTTGATGTACCATTATCATTTCTTTGTTCATTTGATGTATTTACATTGTTTCACACGGCCCCAATGGAAATCATTCTTGTAACTGTTTGGGCTTTTTTAACCGTGTATAAATAAAGATATCAATTCAATTCAATTCAATTCAACCGTATACCTTCTACACAGTACGTGTTCTAACGTTCGCTCGTACCAGGTATGTAACACCTCCCTGCTCGTACCATGCTCGTACTCATTCAGTTCGGCTATTTTGTGTCGCAAACTCTCTGATCAAATCGATTCGACTAAATAGGTGAAAAAGACATATATAACGTCAATGGATGCAATAATATCAGATGATATCCAGAAATGTAAGAGTGATTTTGATGTTATACTTTTGAGTTTTTTTATGATGAAGTTGCATGGTACTGTCACAGTAGATCGGCGAGGCATCACTGGCTTTTTGCGAAACAATAGTGTCAGTACGCCGCTGCACGAAAACCGCCTGTATTTATCGTATGTTTTGTGTACTCGTAAGAATGACTTTACGGATGTCGACGGTATAGGGTCTGGGTACAGGGGCGTCGCTAGACCTTTTTCAGTGGGGGGGGGGGGGGGGTGTAGAGGGCAACGATTACCGAAAAAACTAGCCACCAATTACCGACAAAATTAAATGTCCAATATCTACAAATTTAACCCTATAAACCTGAGGCCGAAGGCTAAATTGTTTTTCCTATGGACTATCTATAGTAATTGCGTATGCGCAAACGGTCATTTTCCTCGACGACATGAATATACGAATTATTTCGTTAACTTAGTCAGTATCATAGCTATATATTTTAATGCAGGCGTGGAGCTAGGATCTTATTTTAGGGAGAGGCGGTAGTGAGCAAGTGAATCACTTAAAGAGTGCGCGAAGCGCACTCATTAGGAAGTGTGGGTGATAGGCCTCCCACGCGAAGCGCGGAAGCTTAGACGTTTCCCTAAATTATTAAGAAAAGAAGCATTTTGCTGTACCGTTCTCGACTGTTAATCCTTGTCTGAATTCGGTTTCTCCCCTTCCCGCTCAAAGCGCGGAAGCTTTGACGTTTCATTAAATAATGAGAAAAAGCAGACGATTCGGTGTACCGTTCTTGACTAGTTTAAATGACGTTTTCCCCTTCCGCGCAAAGCGCGGAATTTTTTCGCGTTTCATCACACTAAAGAGAAAGGACGACGATTCGTCGTACCGTTATCGACTCTTATTAAGCCCTATTTATTTGAACTCAGTTTCTCCCTCTCGCACGAAGCGTTGAAGCTTTGACGTTTCCTTAAATTATTAGAGAAAGAAGACGATTCGTTGTACCGTTTTCGAATTTTGATAAGCTCTACCTGTCTGAATTCAGTTTCCCCCTCTCACCCGAAGCGCGGAAGCTTCGACGTTTCCTTAAATTATTAGAGAAAGAATACAATTCGTTGTACCGTTCTCGACTCGCCTTGTGTGCCAATACCTTGAGCCATAATGCATTGCCGTCCGGAGGATTTTTTTATGTTGGGGACCGGGGTAAAATGCAATAAATTATTGAAAAATTATTGCATTTTCTTTGTTTTTTTTTATTTATTGAAACTGCCCCCTACCCTAGCCCCCGCTGCGTACAGTCATGGTTCAGTGATAAAGCAATGGCCTCGTAACTGTGAGGCCCCAGGATCAAAACCGTGTCGATGTGCTATATTAGTGCCCTTTTGTGGGGCATTAATCCTCATTACTGTCATTTATGACTTAAAAGCGTAGGTCCCCTAGTTGATAATCATAGTAGCATACACATGATTTAGCAGTCACGCAAAACACACATTGTCAAATTATTATTCAATAAAATCTGAGAACGTACTGTAATATTATCTAGATCTATTATTTTTAAATTATTTTTAAAATAATTCCATAAATTGGGGTAAAACAAAAATATTCCAACTATATGAGCGACAGTGTATATAGGCGTGAAGAAAATGGTTTAGGAACGTGAGACGTAGCTGTACTTTACAAGTTTATTACGAGCTTTCGGCTTGTGAGGCCTTCTTCAGGTTCTGAAGTACAAACACAAATACATTGTATAAACAAATATACATGGCATACAAACTTAATATCACTCAATCTTAGTCAAGCATCATGAACATAGCAAAAATTAGTACGAGAAATACTTTCAGAATAAACTTATAAATGATTATGCAAATTCAAAGTGTTTTACCTTGCTTGTGTGTTGGGCTGTCGGTGTGTTTATTCAGTTGATGTGATATATGTGATATAATTATGTGAACGTGTAATAATGAGGGTTGAGAATTCTCGCACTTTTATATAATATAGGTCTAATATGTAATAAAGAGGTATATTCAAAATCAATTTGAATGGTGATAGGGTCGTGTACCAATAAAGGGGAATTAACCGCTTGACTATGAAGCATTATCATAACATAGAGAGTAAAACAACGTTTCATTTGATATAAAAAGCATTGCTGTAGGCCACATAATATCGTTTTGCAAGTACAATAAAGAGACTCTATTTCCTTATATTTCCTAAAATATACAGTTCCTCAGGTAGACAAAGGAACATCCCTTCCCTGCTATATTATGTAAAAATATGTAGATCAGGTGTCACATGCATATTCACCTGTTCTACACATTTTTACATAATAGCAGTGAAGGGATGTTCTTTTATCTACCCCAGCAATTGTGAGGGTAGAATGAGGAACTGTATATCTTGTCCTCTTTCTTTGTCCGTCATGTTTATAGTGTTATTCCTGCATGTATGTATATCGTCGCGTGCAATCTAAAAGATTTCTAATTGTAGTCAACATGGGCAGTTGAGTACGTTGACACGCATAATCAGTCGGCGTTCGTCGTGTTCTCGTCCACTCAATCTAAAAGTCCCTATTCTCGAGCCGCGAAAGACGAAGGATTCTGAAGAAAAGTTACGTCCTCCCTTTCGTCAAATGCGTGTTATGATGTTATTTATTTTTTCAGATAATGTTTTAAATGGCCTAAAAACTGAAATTATTATTTAGTTTGAGGTTAATTCCCCTTTAACAGTCAATAACAAATGGGCCTACTTCTATTTATAATGTTTAACTTTGTGCCTCTATATACACTGTATATATAGGCACAAAGTTAAACATTGTTAGGTGCAAGTAGGTCAATAACCTATCAAACTAATTTTAGAATAAAGGTCGATCAATGTGAAATTGATATACTGGCATGAATGTATAGTAATTCCTGAACAGATTCTTCAAATAGAATACAATGTGAGTCATAAAAAGGAACTGTAAAATATTGTTTCAACAATTATAATGATTTAGTACGGACACGGTATTGTATTGGTTTGGTTTGGTTTATTGAGATTAAAACAATCATCGAACATACAAATAAGAACTTAAGTTGGTCATTTTACAGAGTAAAAAGTGCATGGCATAATAGTACATTGATAACGCCTTAAAAGATATTGAAAATCGAACAAATATTTTGAATATTTACATGCGATTTAAAAGTTTCATTCTCAATATGAAATTGCCATTTGTTTTGATTAAAGCAGAAATAATTTTACAGGTTTATTGCAACAATAACGAAGTAGGTAGCCCACGAAGAATGATGGAGATGGTGAGTTCTAAACCCAAGATATGAAGGTTTCTAGTTTGAAAATTAGAATGGAGAAATAGAGATAAAATCTGTAGACGCAGGTGAAATACAATTAACATGGATAGAAAGATAGAGTACACTAAAAGATAAAAAATTAAAGCTGAGTTACAAGATTGGTTAAACAAGTAATGTTCCCGAACTCAAAGAAATGGGTAAAGTTATAATTTAGGCTAAAACATGTATAATGCATGCGGAAATAATTGCTACATAAATTAATTCAAATAAGAACCATTTAGCGTATCATGATTTCTTTAATATGTTTGATATCTTGATTGATACAATGATCTGTCAATGGAAAGCTAAACATCACAGAAGCAATAAAAAAAAGTAAACGAAATAAGAAGTAAGAATAAAGAAAACAACCATCAACCATTAGAGAAAGATCCTAATTACACGAATTTTCGGCTATAAAACTTTGTCAATATTTTCTCAAATTTCCATCAACCGACGCAGAACTCTTTTCATATAATCAATAAATTGAAAAACTAATAGAAATAAAAGTATGTGTCAGTTATTTCATTTGGGTGAATAATCTTGTTGAAATATTAAATATGCAGGGTAAAAACAATACAAAAAGATCGGTGATGAGTTCTATTTGGAAATTGGAAGAATGACATCCGGTTGATATTATTGAGAGTCTTTGAACCTTATTTAGATTTTAGAAAAAATATCAGTCTTTGGAATATACAGTCTATAATAAGGTATAGCACACCAAAAATAAGTACAACAAACACATGTTATTTGATGATTGCAAATGATCAAGCTTTATGAAAGCTTCAACAAAAACAAAACAATGAAATCGGTCAATGCGTTGTGAATTTATACCATTTTTTTTTATATCGCAAAATTACCGAAAAAAACCTGCCAGAAATGGTCAAATTGGCAAAAATGGCAAAATGTTGACAACTTAATTCATCAATTCCTTGGACACAAATAATAAATGAAATTATCAGACACTGAAATATCATCTTTGTGGTAAAAAAAATAAAAAAATAAAAATTCATATATATATTACCGTTTTGAAAACAGAAGCCAACAAAATAAGTCATTTTTGCCATTTTTGCGAATCTGCAGATATGAAAAAGTTGTGAAAGTCCGCCTAATTAATATGCGCATAATTATGTAATCAAATCAAAACCGAACATGATACATCAGTGAAACCTATGTATATCAGACAGGTATGGAAATATATTTTATTTGAAGAAAAAAAAAATAATCATCAAATATGCAAATTAGGTCATTTCAGCTAATTATATATTCGTGCGCTCATTATGCAAATAGGAAAGTCAAACTGTTCATTTGTTTGGCATTTTTTAAATCATATATTTATAGATCATATTTACACCAAATATTAACCTTAAATTCCAAATTGGCCCAATGCAGTGGCGTGCAGCGGTGGCGATGGAAATTACTTGGATCACTGTCACAGCTATTTCCTCATGTGTTTCACAAATTATTCAGAAAAACCGATCAAATGATAAGAATCTGCAGACTTTCAGCTACATTACAGTATATATTATGTCTTTTTAAAAGATCATCAGATTTGAAGATTTATGACGATTTTCCGAGAAACCATTCAACAGGCCATAACATTCCACAGGGACTGAATTTCAGAGTAACACAAAATTTGGTGACCCTAGTACAGTTGTGGCTACCTTGAGTGTAAACAACAAATTGATTCAATGAGTGAAACATATGAGGATATTGGATTTTTTGTAGGGGAGTCATTATAAGTGGTTATAGCAGTCATCAAGAATATATAAAAGAAAAAGAAAGTCCCATCTGTGATTTTCAATCGTGGTCCGGTAGTAGTGGGTTTACTATTAGTGCGGTGGAAGTAGGTTTACCCAAAGATCTGAAAATACGTATTTTCAGGTCTTTGGTTTAACCCTTCTCTCATTAAACATTTTATTTGAAATGATAATTATATATATACTGGTACACAAGTGAAACAACACTGATATATGAACAGTCAGCCATAGAATGTGACATTCTTCTTTCTTCGGTACTACAATGATTCCATTGATGACATCAATATAAGAGGTATGAATACAAATTGTTAGAAAAACTGAATTATTAGGAATCAATTTCACAACCGCACTACCTCCTCCCCTGTTCGAAGTACCGTATGTTATGTACAGCTCATGATGCCCATGTAGGCCCATTCTTAAATGAGAAAATGTGAAATCAGTATTAATTGATAATCATGATCTTTGGGACATGAGGGTTTTTTGTTAAAAGATTAACAAAGGGCGTTGTTAATCTTATAAATATCTGTAATCACGAACATGACATTTAAAGGCCATCGTTCTAATATGCTCCCAGCAAGAAGCTTCTCCAAACATGAGAATCTTTATCAATATCTTCCTTCTTAAATTATTAAATTATATTGAAGCATAATAAGTAATGAAAATGACGGTTTCCATATTTTACAGATCTACATGCTGACAATTCGAAATCAACGGGTCGCAATATCCAAGCAGGTCCGGTTGAAAGTAACGTCCTTTGAGCCCGCCTTTGAGAAAGGACAGTACTTTTAGGCCGTGCAAACATCGATTTCCTCTAGAGTGATCAGAACAAGCTCATTCTCATCTAGAATTGCAGCAATGTCTCCGTTCGACGCTACAGCAATGGACAAACGGGGTCCTAATTTTTGCTGTGTTGCTGGAGAGCTAATTGGACTTGTTGATTGCGTTGCAGGTGGCCTATAGACGGGTACTGCCATTGGTTGGAGATCAAAAGGTGACCGGCACCCAAATCCACTACTAGGGAAACCAGTGCCATATTGGAGTGCAGCCGGAAGATGATCCAGTGGTGGCTGTGGAGTTAAATATCCACCGATTTGTTGGAAGTTGAATTGGTTGGTTTGCTCTGATGATGGTGGCTTTTGTAATGACAAAGGCCTATCTCTGAAAATCGTTTCATGAAGATTCCCTTCTTTGTCCAAGATTCGCAGAGTAATCTTGGAATCTTGACTTGAAAGAAGGTAAACTCGTCCTTCATGACTGCATGTTAATGCCGCGTTCTCCCAGACGACTCCTTCCCTATCGCTGAATATGCATCGAATATTCTGTTGGCCGTCAATGAGAGAGACTGAAGCTGGTTTGCTGGCGATGAGGATAGTTTCGCACGGGCTTGTATTGCAGGTGGTGATCGCCAATGGAATCATGAGGCCAATGGGACCATGGCTGGGCGAGACAACGTTGTCCGGTGCTATTTGAAGCAAGCAATCCAAATCTTCAGTCGCAACATAAACATATCCTTTCGCGCTGACAGCCATAGAGTGTTCTTGATGAATCTTGTCATTGTGTCTTGTGACTTCCCTCTGTTGAGGATAACGAAAAGTATTGAGAACAATCGACGTCGACCCTTTGAACAGTTTATCTCCCTCTAAACAGCATATTTGTCCATTTGGAAGAATATCATACGGACAATGTACATTTAGTGCGGAGTAACCTCCTTCTGTTGGAACATTTCCGAAACCGCCCATTAATCCGGGCCTTCCTACATTGAACATGGTATCAGTCCCGCTTACTTGGAGAACTGCATGCATTGCTGGTCTTGACTCCTTTTGGACATTATGACAAGACATCTGCCCACTGTATGTCGCATAGACTACACTTAGATTACCATTATCCTTCTTGCCTACTGCATAATACCTTGTTGCATGTGGTACATTCTGTTGCTCTAGAACTCGTTTTTGCTCCACAAGATTTATTGACGAATGGTGAGAAGAACTGTTTTGAGTACACTTCAATGTCAAGGTCTTGAATTCAGTTTGTAAGTTTTCAAGTGTGGTAGCGTCTGATTCAATGCCCGTCATCTTCCGAACCGACTCGAGGAGACTATGGTGCATTCCAGCCACCTCGAGATCATCCTTTGATGAAGAGACCTGATGAAGAACTCTTGCGACCTCCTCGATAGCTATTTTCGCTGATCTGTTTCTCTGTTCGATATCATTTATAGTGTCTCGATTCTTTTCGACGTAGTCTTTGCTCTGTTCAAGGAGCATTGTCTTAATTTTAGCAACTTCGATTTCGATTTCTTGGGCAATATCACTACCTTTCTGATCAAGTACTTGCTTTGTAGCAACTATCTTAGAGAGAAACGAATCCAGATCGTTGGCCTTCACATCAACCTGAGTGACTAGTTTGGCTACATCGCGACGTTGTTGTTGCACGATTTCTTTCAAGTACACGCATTCATGACCATCAACCTTGGAGTGATCAAGAACAGTGCAGTCGGCACAAATGCAAATGCTGCATGTCTTACAATAAAACTTGAACCGTTCATCATGTCGAGGACATCTGCGAATAACTACGCTCTTTTCTACGGACATGCTTTCACTGGAGACATCCGTCAAAGGAACCGTCTGGTGATTTCGGCACGTCGGCATCTTTAGATGAAACTCTGCACACCCTTGGCACATCTTTAAATCACATTCGTCACAGAACAGACAAGCTTTGGACAATTTACACAACGAACAACTCTGTTGCATTGTTTCCCCATGCTTACTTGGACTGTCTTTGAGTGCTTCAAGAAGTTTGTTAGCGCGAAAGTCCGGCTTGAGCCCGGTGATCCCAACAATAGGAATTACCGTACGTTCGCGACATGTAGGACAGTGCAAGAATCCATTCAAGTTTTGGTCAGCACATCCCTCCAGCCCGTCTAGGCAATGCTCACAAAAACTGTGGAGACACGTCAGCATGCGAGGAGACTTGAGTCTATCGAGACAAATGTTGCATTCAAGTTCTTCTGCGATAACATCTCCAATCGGCTTAGAGACAGCCATGTTGTCATGAAAAGTACTAGAGTGATCAACTGGATCTATTACGATGAAGAAGCTTCAGAAACGATGTTAATTCTGACAAACTTGACACTTCTGTGGCGTGGGAAAAGAGTGTACCCTATTGTTCAGGGGAAAAACAAATCGATCAGAAACCTTTTTCATAATGAAGGACAGTGCTATTGTAAAGAGACAGTATAGGTGACAATTTAATTGTATAGTAATACAAACTAAAAATTCAAAAACCAACACACGGAGTTCTCTCTTTTATAAAAATATTGCTGTATAAACACTATATTTTGTTTGTGCTAGAGGCACCTGTCACTCTCTTTCTGCACCAGTGGTTGATTTGAATTAGAAGGTCGTGGCAATTTAAAAAAAAAATACGAATTTCGTATATCAAAGTGAAGGTTCTATTAAACTGAAGTGAAATTCAACATTTCTATAGTTGAATAGTATTGTTTAGAAGCAGGAAAGTCGGAGATAATATGCCGGCTGTTGACAATTTGGAGAAAAAAAAGTAACAAATAATATATATTACTTTTTTCATATCATTTATTTCGATAAAATATATTTCTAAATGCTTGAAAATGGAGAACACATATCGCAAAACTGATATCAGTTCGATTGTGATGTTTAATTGTGGAGACAACCAACTCTCCAATTTCTAATACACGAAAGTGTATAGGATTGTTCTCAATTATATAGGGTACAAGCACCTGCATGCGTATACAGCGATAACTTTAATATTAAGAATGATCGTGTTTGTTATTTTATTTATTAAACCAATTTTCATACATGAAAATAACATGTTCATCAATCATGTTGCACGAGCATCACTAAACAGTCAAAACTTGTTCTGAGAAAAACGCGATGAAAAATTCCTTTTTTCTATACT
>JAVYIG010002828.1:0-26406 GCA_035222895.1 Strongylocentrotus droebachiensis | reverse complement strand
CTGTCCTACATGTCGCGAACGTACGGTAATTCCTATTGTTGGGATCACCGGGCTCAAGCCGGACTTTCGCGCTAACAAACTTCTTGAAGCACTCAAAGACAGTCCAAGTAAGCATGGGGAAACAATGCAACAGAGTTGTTCGTTGTGTAAATTGTCCAAAGCTTGTCTGTTCTGTGACGAATGTGATTTAAAGATGTGCCAAGGGTGTGCAGAGTTTCATCTAAAGATGCCGACGTGCCGAAATCACCAGACGGTTCCTTTGACGGATGTCTATAGTGAAAGCATGTCCGTAGAAAAGAGCGTAGTTATTCGCAGATGTCCTCGACATGATGAACGGTTCAAGTTTTATTGTAAGACATGCAGCATTTGCATTTGTGCCGACTGCACTGTTCTTGATCACTCCAAGGTTGATGGTCATGAATGCGTGTACTTGAAAGAAATCGTGCAACAACAACGTCGCGATGTAGCCAAACTAGTCACTCAGGTTGATGTGAAGGCCAACGATCTGGATTCGTTTCTCTCTAAGATAGTTGCTACAAAGCAAGTACTTGATCAGAAAGGTAGTGATATTGCCCAAGAAATCGAAATCGAAGTTGCTAAAATTAAGACAATGCTCCTTGAACAGAGCAAAGACTACGTCGAAAAGAATCGAGACACTATAAATGATATCGACAGAGAAACAGATCAGCGAAAATAGCTATCGAGGAGGTCGCAAGAGTTCTTCATCAGGTCTATTCATCAAAGGATGATCTCGAGGTGGCTGGAATGCACCATAGTCTCCTCGAGTCGGTTCGGAAGATGACGGGCATTGAATCAGACGCTACCACACTTGAAAACTTACAAACTGAATTCAAGACCTTGACATTGAAGTGTACTCAAAACAGTTCTTCTCACCATTCGTCAATAAATCTTGTGGAGCAAAAACGAGTTCTAGAGCAACAGAATGTACCACATGCAACAAGGTATTATGCAGTAGGCAAGAAGGATAATGGTAATCTAAGTGTAGTCTATGCGACATACAGTGGGCAGATGTCTTGTCATAATGTCCAAAAGGAGTCAAGACCAGCAATGCATGCAGTTCTCCAAGTAAGCGGGACTGATACCATGTTCAATGTAGGAAGGCCCGGATTAATGGGCGGTTTCGGAAATGTTCCAACAGAAGGAGGTTACTCCGCACTAAATGTACATTGTCCGTATGATATTCTTCCAAATGGACAAATATGCTGTTTAGAGGGAGATAAACTGTTCAAAGGGTCGACGTCGATTGTTCTCAATACTTTTCGTTATCCTCAACAGAGGGAAGTCACAAGACACAATGACAAGATTCATCAAGAACACTCTATGGCTGTCAGCGCGAAAGGATATGTTTATGTTGCGACTGAAGATTTGGATTGCTTGCTTCAAATAGCACCGGACAACGTTGTCTCGCCCAGCCATGGTCCCATTGGCCTCATGATTCCATTGGCGATCACCACCTGTAATACAAGCCCGTGCGAAACTATCCTCATCGCCAGCAAACCAGCTTCAGTCTCTCTCATTGACGGCCAACAGAATATTCGATGCATATTCAGCGATAGGGAAGGAGTCGTCTGGGAGAACGCGGCATTAACATGCAGTCATGAAGGACGAGTTTATCTTCTTTCAAGTCAAGATTCCAAGATTACTCTGCGAATCTTGGACAAAGAAGGGAATCTTCATGAAACGATTTTCAGAGATAGGCCTTTGTCATTACAAAAGCCACCATCATCAGAGCAAACCAACCAATTCAACTTCCAACAAATCGGTGGATATTTAACTCCACAGCCACCACTGGATCATCTTCCGGCTGCACTCCAATATGGCACTGGTTTCCCTAGTAGTGGATTTGGGTGCCGGTCACCTTTTGATCTCCAACCAATGGCAGTACCCGTCTATAGGCCACCTGCAACGCAATCAACAAGTCCAATTAGCTCTCCAGCAACACAGCAAAAATTAGGACCCCGTTTGTCCATTGCTGTAGCGTCGAACGGAGACATTGCTGCAATTCTAGATGAGAATGAGCTTGTTCTGATCACTCTAGAGGAAATCGATGTTTGCACGGCCTAAAGTACTGTCCTTTCTCAAAGGCGGGCTCAAAGGACGTTACTTTCAACCGGACCTGCTTGGATATTGCGACCCGTTGATTTCGAATTGTCAGCATGTAGATCTGTAAAATATGGAAACCTTCATTTTCATTACTTATTATGCTTCAATATAATTTAATAATTTAAGAAGGAAGATATTGATAAAGATTCTCATGTTTGGAGAAGCTTCTTGCTGGGATCATATTAGAACGATGGCCTTTAAATGTCATGTTCGTGATTACAGATATTTATAAGATTAACAACGCCCTTTGTTAATCTTTTAACAAAAAACCCTCATGTCCCAAAGATCATGATTATCAATTAATACTGATTTCACATTTTCTCATTTAAGAATGGGCCTACATGGGCATCATGAGCTGTACATAACATACGGTACTTCGAACAGGGGAGGAGGTAGTGCGGTTGTGAAATTGATTCCTAATAATTCAGTTTTTCTAACAATTTGTATTCATACCTCTTATATTGATGTCATCAATGGAATCATTGTAGTACCGAAGAAAGAAGAATGTCACATTCTATGGCTGACTGTTCATATATCAGTGTTGTTTCACTTGTGTACCAGTATATATATAATTATCATTTCAAATAAAATGTTTAATGAGAGAAGGGTTAAACCAAAGACCTGAAAATACGTATTTTCAGATCTTTGGGTAAACCTACTTCCACCGCACTAATAGTAAACCCACTACTACCGGACCACGATTGAAAATCACAGATGGGACTTTCTTTTTCTTTTATATATTCTTGATGACTGCTATAACCACTTATAATGACTCCCCTACAAAAAATCCAATATCCTCATATGTTTCACTCATTGAATCAATTTGTTGTTTACACTCAAGGTAGCCACAACTGTACTAGGGTCACCAAATTTTGTGTTACTCTGAAATTCAGTCCCTGTGGAATGTTATGGCCTGTTGAATGGTTTCTCGGAAAATCGTCATAAATCTTCAAATCTGATGATCTTTTAAAAAGACATAATATATACTGTAATGTAGCTGAAAGTCTGCAGATTCTTATCATTTGATCGGTTTTTCTGAATAATTTGTGAAACACATGAGGAAATAGCTGTGACAGTGATCCAAGTAATTTCCATCGCCACCGCTGCACGCCACTGCATTGGGCCAATTTGGAATTTAAGGTTAATATTTGGTGTAAATATGATCTATAATATATGATTTAAAAAATGCCAAACAAATGAACAGTTTGACTTTCCTATTTGCATAATGAGCGCACGAATATATAATTAGCTGAAATGACCTAATTTGCATATTTGATGATTATTTTTTTTTCTTCAAATAATAGGTTTCACTGATGTATCATGTTCGGTTTTGATTTGATTACATAATTATGCGCATATTAATTAGGCGGACTTTTACAACTTTTTCATATCTGCAGATTCGCAAAAATGGCAAAAATGACTTATTTTGTTGGCTTCTGTTTTCAAAACGGTAATATATATATGAATTTTTATTTTTTTATTTTTTTTACCACAAAGATGATATTTCAGTGTCTGATAATTTCATTTATTATTTGTGTCCAAGGAATTGATGAATTAAGTTGTCAACATTTTGCCATTTTTGCCAATTTGACCATTTCTGGCAGGTTTTTTTCGGTAATTTTGCGATATAAAAAAAATGGTATAAATTCACAACGCATTGACCGATTTCATTTTTTTTTTTTTTTTTGAAGCTTTCATAAAGCTTGATCATTTGCAATCATCAAATAACATGTGTTTGTTGTACTTATTTTTGGTGTGCTATACCTTATTATAGACTGTATATTCCAAAGACTGATATTTTTTCTAAAATCTAAATAAGGTTCAAAGACTCTCAATAATATCAACCGGATGTCATTCTTCCAATTTCCAAATAGAACTCATCACCGATCTTTTTGTATTGTTTTTACCCTGCATATTTAATATTTCAACAAGATTATTCACCCAAATGAAATAACTGACACATACTTTTATTTCTATTAGTTTTTCAATTTATTGATTATATGAAAAGAGTTCTGCGTCGGTTGATGGAAATTTGAGAAAATATTGACAAAGTTTTATAGCCGAAAATTCGTGTAATTAGGATCTTTCTCTAATGGTTGATGGTTGTTTTCTTTATTCTTACTTCTTATTTCGTTTACTTTTTTTATTGCTTCTGTGATGTTTAGCTTTCCATTGACAGATCATTGTATCAATCAAGATATCAAACATATTAAAGAAATCATGATACGCTAAATGGTTCTTATTTGAATTAATTTATGTAGCAATTATTTCCGCATGCATTATACATGTTTTAGCCTAAATTATAACTTTACCCATTTCTTTGAGTTCGGGAACATTACTTGTTTAACCAATCTTGTAACTCAGCTTTAATTTTTTATCTTTTAGTGTACTCTATCTTTCTATCCATCTTAATTGTATTTCACCTGCGTCTACAGATTTTATCTCTATTTCTCCATTCTAATTATCAAACTAGAAACCTTCATATCTTGGGTTTAGAACTCACCATCTCCATCATTCTTCGTGGGCTACCTACTTCGTTATTGTTGCAATAAACCTGTAAAATTATTTCTGCTTTAATCAAAACAAATGGCAATTTCATATTGAGAATGAAACTTTTAAATCGCATGTAAATATTCAAAATATTTGTTCGATTTTCAATATCTTTTAAGGCGTTATCAATGTACTATTATGCCATGCACTTTTTACTCTGTAAAATGACCAACTTAAGTTCTTATTTGTATGTTCGATGATTGTTTTAATCTCAATAAACCAAACCAAACCAATACAATACCGTGTCCGTACTAAATCATTATAATTGTTGAAACAATATTTTACAGTTCCTTTTTATGACTCACATTGTATTCTATTTGAAGAATCTGTTCAGGAATTACTATACATTCATGCCAGTATATCAATTTCACATTGATCGACCTTTATTCTAAAATTAGTTTGATAGGTTATTGACCTACTTGCACCTAACAATGTTTAACTTGTGCCTATATATACAGTGTATATAGAGGCACAAAGTTAAACATTATAAATAGAAGTAGGCCCATTTGTTATTGACTGTTAAAGGGGAATTAACCTCAAACTAAATAATAATTTCAGTTTTTAGGCCATTTAAAACATTATCTGAAAAAATAAATAACATCATAACACGCATTTGACGAAAGGGAGGACGTAACTTTTCTTCAGAATCCTTCGTCTTTCGCGGCTCGAGAATAGGACTTTTAGATTGAGTGGACGAGAACACGACGAACGCCGACTGATTATGCGTGTCAACGTACTCAACTACCCATGTTGACTACAATTAGAAATCTTTTAGATTGCACGCGACGATATACATACATGCAGGAATAACACTATAAACATGACGGACAAAGAAAGAGGACAAGATATACAGTTCCTCATTCTACCCTCACAATTGCTGGGGTAGATAAAAGAACATCCCTTCACTGCTATTATGTAAAAATGTGTAGAACAGGTGAATATGCATGTGACACCTGATCTACATATTTTTACATAATATAGCAGGGAAGGGATGTTCCTTTGTCTACCTGAGGAACTGTATATTTTAGGAAATATAAGGAAATAGAGTCTCTTTATTGTACTTGCAAAACGATATTATGTGGCCTACAGCAATGCTTTTTATATCAAATGAAACGTTGTTTTACTCCTATGTTATGATAATGCTTCATAGTCAAGCGGTTAATTCCCCTTTATTGGTACACGACCCTATCACCATTCAAATTGATTTTGAATATACCTCTTTATTACATATTAGACCTATATTATATAAAAGTGCGAGAATTCTCAACCCTCATTATTACACGTTCACATAATTATATCACATATATCACATCAACTGAATAAACACACCGACAGCCCAACACACAAGCAAGGTAAAACACTTTGAATTTGCATAATCATTTATAAGTACTAATTTTTGCTATGTTCATGATGCTTGACTAAGATTGAGTGATATTAAGTTTGTATGCCATGTATATTTGTTTATACAATGTATTTGTGTTTGTACTTCAGAACCTGAAGAAGGCCTCACAAGCCGAAAGCTCGTAATAAACTTGTAAAGTACAGCTACGTCTCACGTTCCTAAACCATTTTCTTCACGCCTATATACACTGTCGCTCATATAGTTGGAATATTTTTGTTTTACCCCAATTTATGGAATTATTTTAAAAATAATTTAAAAATAATAGATCTAGATAATATTATACGTTCTCAGATTTTATTGAATAATAATTTGACAATGTGTGTTTTGCGTGACTGCTATAATAAAGCATGTGTATGCTACTATGATTATCAACTAGGGACCTACGCTTTTAAGTCATAAATGACAGTAATGAGGATTAATGCCCCACAAAAGGGCACTAATATAGCACATCGACACGGTTTTGATCCTGGGGCCTCACAGTTACGAGGCCATTGCTTTATCACTGAACCATGACTGTACGCAGCGGGGGCTAGGGTAGGGGGCAGTTTCCATAAATAAAAAAACAAAGAAAATGCAATAATTTTTCAATAATTTATTGCATTTTACCCCGGTCCCCAACATAAAAAAATCCTCCGGACGGCAATGCATTATGGCTCAAGGTATTGGCACACAAGGCGAGTCGAGAACGGTACAACGAATTGTATTCTTTCTCTAATAATTTAAGGAAACGTCGAAGCTTCCGCGCTTCGGGTGAGAGGGGGAAACTGAATTCAGACAGGTAGAGCTTATCAAAATTCGAAAACGGTACAACGAATCGTCTTCTTTCTCTAATAATTTAAGGAAACGTCAAAGCTTCAGCGCTTCGTGCGAGAGGGAGAACTGAGTTCAGATAAATAGGGCTTAATAAGAGTCGATAACGGTACGACGAATCGTCGTCCTTTCTCTTTAGTGTGATGAAACGCGAAAAAATCCGCGCTTTGCGCGGAAGGGGAAAACGTCATTTAGACTAGTCAAGAACGGTACACCGAATCGTCTGCTTTTTCTCATTATTTAATGAAACGTCAAAGCTTCCGCGCTTTGAGCGGGAAGGGGAGAAACCGAATTCAGACAAGGATTAACAGTCGAGAACGGTACAGCAAAATGCTTCTTTTCCTAATAATTTAAGGAAACGTCTAAGCTTCCGCGCTTCGCGTGGGAGGCCTATCACCCACACTTCCTAATGAGTGCGCTTCGCGCACTCTTTAAGTGATTCACTTGCTCACTACCGCCTCTCCCTAAAATAAGATCCTAGCTCCACGCCTGCATTAAAATATATAGCTATGATACTGACTAAGTTAACGAAATAATTCGTATATTCATGTCGTCGAGGAAAATGACCGTTTGCGCATACGCAATTACTATAGATAGTCCATAGGAAAAACAATTTAGCCTTCGGCCTCAGGTTTATAGGGTTAAATTTGTAGATATTGGACATTTAATTTTGTCGGTAATTGGTGGCTAGTTTTTTCGGTAATCGTTGCCCTCTACACCCCCCCCCCCCCCCCCCACTGAAAAAGGTCTAGCGACGCCCCTGTACCCAGACCCTATACCGTCGACATCCATTAAGTCATTCTTACGAGTACACAAAACATACGATAAATACAGGCGGTTTTCGTGCAGCGGCGTACTGACACTATTGTTTCGCAAAAAGCCAGTGATGCCTCGCCGATCTACTGTGACAGTACCATGCAACTTCATCATAAAAAAACTCAAAAGTATAACATCAAAATCACTCTTACATTTCTGGATATCATCTGATATTATTGCATCCATTGACGTTATATATGTCTTTTTCACCTATTTAGTCGAATCGATTTGATCAGAGAGTTTGCGACACAAAATAGCCGAACTGAATGAGTACGAGCATGGTACGAGCAGGGAGGTGTTACATACCTGGTACGAGCGAACGTTAGAACACGTACTGTGTAGAAGGTATACGGTTGAATTGAATTGAATTGAATTGATATCTTTATTATACACGGTAAAAAAGCCCAAAACAGTTACAAGAATGATTTCCATTGGGGCCGTGTGAAACAATGTAAATACATCAAATGAACAAAGAAATGATAATGGTACATCAAATGACATATTTAAAACAAACAAGAAATAATCAAGATAAATATCTAAAAAAAATAACTATAGAATAGTACTGCCGAAAAAGTATATTTATATGAATAACAATAATCATGAGTGTCCAAACAAGAGTACTGTATATATACTTCAAATTAAAATAGGTAATACGAATTGTTACTAGTGCATATAAACTGCCAGAATACGTTTATTTTGATGTTATCAAAATAAACCCAATTGTAATAGAATGCAATAGTGTAGGCCGGAAATATGCGGCAAGCCGGTGACTACACACGATAGCGCGCCTCTTTTGTAAAATGATTTTGAGGTCAATAACCGAATGTTTCCCAGCAGGTCGGCAAATATCAAACATAGGCGCATCTCTTTGTAACCTACATTGAGGTCACAAAGCGAATCTTTACCACGCGTGTTTTGTAAATATCAATGATAGGCGCGCTTTTGTAATACATATCGGGGTCGCAAGGCAAGTGTTTCCCACGACGTGTATTTTTACTAATCAATGGGTCATTCTCAGCTAATACTTCGGTTGAGTTGGTCGTGTTTTATTGGACTCAGAATTATACATGCTAATTGTACACAGGTTGTCGCTGTTGAACTGACTGCACCGGTTAGTTTCTATTATCACTGGGTTTCACACCAATACGCTGGATATTCGGAATTGAACAGAGAGACAGCTACACGGGATATAAGGATTAAACGGTGGAAAAGTTTACACTGGATATCTGGAATTAAACAGAGGAAGAGTTACACTGGATAATTGGATCTAAAAAGAGAAAATGTTACACTAGATATTTGGAATTGAACAGAGGAGTAATTGTATTGGATAGCTGGAATTAAATATTGGAGGAAGTTACATCGGAGCTCGGATTGCGGCAATAGTCGTCTAACTAGCTCGTCTGTATTGTGTGGACGACAAGATGGGGAAGTCTAAGGCGTCTACGGGACGAAAGGGCAAAGGAAAGCGAGAGAGCCAGCGCTTCAAAACAGTGACCCGATCAGGGGGACAACGCCAGCTCCACATTCTCGAGTGACGAGACGCGGCTCGAGGAGTAACCCAGCCGCTTCGGCAGGGCGGGAGCGCCAAGGAGACCAGACTCCGACGGGGGGGCCAACATCACAGAATCCCTAGAAACGGCGAATCAACCGTCTATTGTCCATCCTCCACCCGGTGAGTTACCTAGCCACAGGCTAGTCTCATCTTCTAATTCCGCAAACATATCATTCCCTAAGGAGATGGGGGAGATGGCGCAGTGAGACATATAAACTTTATGTCCGTTAATAGGTTGGACAAGGTCGGGTTGATTGTAGGCAAAGGAGATAGGGGCCTACATATAAGGTGTGGATATAATTATGGAGAGTTAGTACGATTGCTTACTTTGTTTTCAATAATTTTAACCAGCTCAGTGGGATGTTATTCATTTTCGTATAACCACGCACTTATTTGGGGTTAGTCGTGTTTCGACAGGTGATGTTGTACAATATTTAGTATGTTAAACAAGTTCGGTACGATACTAGAAATGCAATCGTGTCAGAACGATGTGCGTGCAATGACGCCTTGTTTTTACATGAAGTAGCATTTAATGTCATGCTTGACCGGTTTAAAAAAAAAAAAAAAAAAAAAAGTCCGGCTTCCTGATGCTCTGCACTTGGCCACTTAGAATGTGCCTGTAAAATTTCAAGAGAAATAAAGATCGTTCTGGGGTCCAGAAGCGTGAACCCGATTTGCCCCATAGACAATGCGTGTAATGCATGGGCGGAAAACGTACAGGATCTGTATTATGACCGGACTTTAATTGTTTGTTTTTTCTCTCTCTTTATGTCACTTTATCTGACGTATTTGGTATCATGGGAAAGAGAATTTCATGGTTGTTATTGTAAACAATTTTTTTTTGTTTTATGGTAATCCTATCGAAACACGTGATGTAAAATAGATTTATAGGACAAAAATTGCGTCTTCAATGACCCCCTTGACCAATTTTAAAAATCCGGCCAAGAGGTGCCCTGCGTATTGCAACTCGGAATGTCACTGCAAAATTTCAAGGAAAAAAAGGGACGTTTAGGGGGGTGAAAAGCAGTCTGAAAAAATGACGCCATAGCCGATACGTGTTATATTATTGGGCGGAAACTCGGCGGAATTCGTATAATGACCCTTGTTCAAATGTGATTTACTCAAAATTTTCTGTGTGAACATATACCATACTTGGTATCATTCGAAAGGGCACTTCATTGCGGTCAGTTTGACACCGTTGTCATCTGCGCGCAATGTACTGCACGCATTAAAGGCGCTATTACGTAACGCATAGTAAATTCATCATTTTTGGCGATAACTTTGCGCTGACGTATTCGAATTTTACCAAACTGGCAGACAGTTGTCACGTATATGGATACATGTGTCTGCCAAGTTTCATTGATGTAGGTATAAAGATCGTTATTTTAGAGTAAGTTGAAGTTAATTCGGAATTTTCTCGAAAATGGCGAATTTGGAAGGCAATTTTTCTCAAATTTGGTCAGTGTTAGGGTATATAATTTTGTATATGGCTGGAAAGGACATATCTTCAAGTATCTAAATCCAAAAAAGGGTACGGGTTTGCCAAGCCATTATGAAGATACGGCCACGGAGAGAAAGCCAATTCCTAAAACTTTAGAGGGCGCTATTTATGTTGTGCAAAGCCATTGGAGCGTGAAATTTGGCACGGCTATGTGCAATTATGAGATAAAGATACTGTGAGATTTAAAACAAAACGGAATTTATATGAGAAAGTTATGGCAGTTTTAGATTGTTTAGGGGTCCATTTTTCAAGAACTTGAGATTTATTGGAGGAGTCGGTTTTAGATTTGAAATTCGAGTATGAAGATGGCATTGTGAAGGTCAAGTCATCCGTCGCAGATGAAAGGACATCTCTCAGACTATCTAGAGGAATTTGTTAAAAGTTTGTAGGATCTAGGATAGTGGGGATGGGAAGGAAGATATAACGGCCTTACAATGGACCAGAAACGGACAAAATGGCGCCTGGACGGTCATGCATGGGTGATTTCCAAAATCGAAGAAAGTAGTGACCTTGATGAGATGTTAGAGACTATGCCTATGAAATTTGAAAGGAAAAAGACATGAGGAAAGCACCTAACTAGGAATCACAAACACTACGTGCAAAACGAATGCGATTTCCTGACGATAAGGATAAGGGAAAGGAGAATATTAATGGGGCAGAATGTGAGCGAAAACAAGGCAATGACGAAGGTCGTCATTGCGATAATATGCTATATAGAATTGAATTTGCTTCGCTTATGTAATTATGTTAGAAACCTTTGGTTCTATAAGCCCATAAAAGGTACGCCATACTCGGAAGGAATTTGGTTTTTATCTTTCTCCAAATAGGTGCCCAGGCTCACCGGGTTTGGGTGTGCGGAGACATTCTCGTGAGGCGAGCTGGTGAGCGGGCGTTTACCAGAGGCTGTCGAGACCTGGGAATCGCTGGTTGTGAGGTGGCATGGCACGGGCGAGGAGGGGCGTCGCTATACGCGATTTCCCGCGTCAATTACAGGGCCAAGTGAGGTTCGGTCCTTCTCCATCGGAGCTAATCATCCATGCGGGCTCGAACGACTTGGGGCGTTATTTTGCAAAGGACTGTCGACAAGCGGTGGATGAAGCACTGAATACAGCGCGGTCATTGTTGCCGCAATGCTACATTTCATTTTCAAGCATCTTACTCGCCTGTATTACTATGGTCATGATGTACACGTCACGTCGCAGGTCGTCATTAATGATGTGCGGAAAGGTGTCAACAAGTATGCCAGACGGAGGGTCCGGCGTATGTGTAGTGGATCATTCATAGGCCACAATTTCAATGTCCAAGAACACTGGTATTTTCACAGAGATGGCGTGCATCTGTCTGATGAGGGATGTGATCTTCTCATGGAGAACTTTGCGTCAGCGGTTCGATTTGCTCTTAATCTTTGAAACTTTATTTTGTGCATGCCCTTTGTTTTATTGCGGGCAATCAGGAGTATATTGAAATTTAAAGAGTAGATTACGATTTAAAATGGTTTATTGACAGGCTGACAAAATGTAGGTCAAGAGGTTGTTTACATTTTTGAGGGAAATTCACGCGCTAGGAAATGTAATACTTTGTATTACATTGGAAGGAAATGTACAAGCGTATGTACGCTTATCAAGCAAGCGCGGAAAATACCGCCAGCAAATTACAAATAGCACGAAGGGGCTTTCATTCTAGTTATGGCTTTCATTTGAATGGACAAGAAGAATAATGTACGGAGTCTGAAACATTCCCACCACCTCCCCATTATCTCCACCAATAAAAGTATTTTTAGTATATTAGTGGCATAAATTAAATATTGCTTGGTGGTTCGAAGTAGCCAAGGTATACGTATTAGTACGGAAAGGATTTAGGGTTTCAGGTATGAAAGGTACGGATAGGGTTTATGTAATAAATTGGTCAGTGATTTATGGAGTTAATGCAGAGCCGGGGGCATTTGGCCTGGTCGCACATCAAGCGTCGTGCACAAAGACAGTGGGCCGTAGGGGAATTTTCCCATTGGGTTTCGCCCCTACCCGGTTTTGTATGGGTAAATCACTAATCACATGGTACTGATAAGTTTATTGATCAATAATTGTCATCCAATAATTTTCGACCCCACTCAATTTTTACATGCGAGGGGGTTGCCAATGTATATTCAGTCGAATTTGTTTGCATGTCAATTCTTAGTTTTCCGGCCCCCATTCGATTTGAATGCGGGGGGACCTAGTTGTACCTACACATTTTCGAACTCAGGGTGTCACGCTTTAATCTTAGGCATCATCCGATCTTACAGGCGGAGAGGCTGGTATATATATACATCTATTTTCTATAACTTTAGGCATCACTCGATTTTATAGGCGGGGGGCTGATATAATGACTTAATGTATAAGTTTGGCCTTGGCATCACTCGATTTCATAGACGGGGGGCCTAGCATTTGTAAGCATTTTTTATGATTCAATGTATCTGTGTTATTTTGTTATGACACCCAGAAAATCAAAATGTGCAAAATAAGCGTCCATCTCAAAATGTTAATAAAGCCACAAAAATAACGCAAAGTTGATTGTTTGTTATTTTTGTTAGCCGTGCATAAATTTTGCCACATGCCCAGGTTCTATTTCGCTAGGCAAAAAAAAAAAAAAAAAAAAAAAAAAAAAAAAAAAAATTGGGTTGTTGGGATTTGGAGTTTGTTCTTTTGTTTCGTTCCTGAACTATAATCATTTCCAGTATGCCTCAAGGAGAGGAATGGCCAAGAGCGCCATGAACCGACGGTGGGGACAGGCTGCGATTACCAGATCTTGTGTAGGGAACCAATGGCCCAGGAAACTGGGCCTGCTGGGTAGAGCACCGTCTTCCCAGCTGGTCACGTGACCCGTGACCCTCGGGTTCCCATATTTGTGGAATCGCAGTCTGTCGCCTTCCGCCATTGCAAACAAATAATTATGGAAATGGTTTTATATGATTTCATATCTATGTTATGTAATAATATGTCAAGTTGGAAATATGCTACCGCAAAAACTCGAACGGAAATATGTAAATGGTTTTTGTATGATTTTATATCTATGTTAATAGTATGTCAAGTTGGAAATATGCTACCGCTAAAACTCGAACGGAATTATAGAAATGTTTCTATATGATTTCTTATCTATGTTGATAATATGTCAAGTTGGAAATAAGCCAACTCAAACGGAAGAATTAAAAGTTGAGAAAAAGGCAATAACAGCATTTTCATTGTATTTCTTATTGCAAATGATATATACAAAATATACAAAAAATAGAATGTGGCTGGTCAAGATACTGCATTATTACAATTAAGGATATGATTACAATTTTATTTTATTTAAGTCAGTAAAAGAATACTTGAAAGTGAATTAAAATAATAAGCACAGCAGATAAAACTTTATTATTTAATCATTTTCGGATAAAATGAAATGAAACTATATTACATCGTATGGAAATTTAAAAATACCCGAGCAGATGCATACACAACAATATAAATTCAAACAACACACAAATGGACACATCAAAAATAAGAAGGAAACATTCGAAAGTTCGGAGACATATTTGAGCATAGTATACTGTGTATGATTATAAATTGGTTATTCTTTTAAGTCCTGTTGTGAAACTGTACTTGGTTTGTGCAGCTTGCAATTCGTGTGGTAGTGAGTTCCATAGGCAAGCGCCTCTGTACACAAATGTGCGTTTGGTACTACCCGTTTTAGGCTGGATTGTTTGAACACATAGATTGCTACTTCTCGTATTATATTCTCTGAACGAAAATTTATCAATTAGATAAGAAGGGGCTTTTTTATTAAGTATATTGAAAGTCATTAAAGCGATATTTCCTTTCCTTTTCTGTTCAAGCGTATCCCATCCAAGTTTATTAAGGTTGAAGCTTCCCGATGAATCCCAAGGGGTATCATTTATTATTCGAGCTGCCCGATTTTGAATTTTTTGGAGATCATTTTGAAGGCACTTCCCACAGTTTCCCCATATTACATCACAATAGGAGAGATGGGATAAAATCAATGCATTATATACTAATTTTAATGTATCTTTACCAACAATATTACGTATTGATTTCAACATATACAATCCACTACTACATTTCTTTTGTACAGATTTAATATGGTCTGTCCATGATAAAGTTTCATCCACAATCACTCCTAAATGCTTGCATGTAGTAACTCTTTTCAGAGGGATTCCATCTATGTTAATATTCAAATTTGTATTACTAGCTAGTTTTAGACGATTTTTTGTTCCTAGTACAATGTATTCTGTTTTATTTATATTTAAACTTAACTTATTGACAACAAGCCATTTTTTCACATTTACTAAATCTTCGTTTATTTTGTTTTCCAGTTCAGAAAAGTCATTACTAGCATAATATAAAATAGTGTCATCAGCATACATATTTATTTTGCAATTTTTTAGTACTAAGGGTAAATCGTTGATGTGCGTCGGCTGCTTGGGTTTGCATGATCTCTTTCACTTTCACACGTTAGCGGCGCTCTTGCTCCCTTTTCAATCCCATCGTCCCTTGCGGTTGGCTATTTCGATATGAATGAGGAAATCCGGAGAAGTCTATCTGAGATTATATCGTACGTTATGTGATTGAATCAAGGTTCGTAAGGCGCCTTGGATTAATTCGAGTGGCAGTAAACACGCGGCTTATTAACCAGAGAGCGCATGCATCAAAGCCGATTGAGTTAATCCCGGATGCACGATTTGCCCACGAAAAGCTGCATTGTGTGTGTCCGAAGACCGTGACGTCTTTTTCAAGCCAGAAAAACCGCGATTAATTTTCAACCCATTGAAAGACTCGTCATACTTGTTTAGCTCCCTCTGCGGCTAAACTAAGTTATTTAGCTTAGCTTGAGTTCGTGTCTAATTAGCACTGTACTCTGTATATTTGGAATGGATGATTATGCACAATAAAAACACCGTTTAAAAGGGTTGTTTACAAGTAATAAGACCTGTTTAAAAAATTCAACAAGTTGTTGTATTGTAATGAACTGTTAGCATTTTAAACAATTACGTTTTATCTGTGTTTATATAACCGAATGAATTTTTTAAAAATAGATTTTTTTCGAGGAGGTAACTTGGAGGTGTCAATCTAGACACACGGGTTATGGGAGCCCCATTCAAATTTAATTCTCCAGCAATTAATGGAAATAAAGACAAGTGGTTTTTTTCTCTCTCGCCGGTATAAACAATTGAGTGCTGGCCATTAAGCCAATGTGTTGATTCATGAATTCTTGTTTGGAGATTATGCTATTCAAAACAAAACACGTTTTACGGAAGGTTTTAAATATTATTTGTTTCTTTGAACTTGGTATAAAGCCCTCTCTAAAGAATTGTTTTCTCTTGCTCCTGTTCATCTCTTTTCCTCCCTCTCCTTTGTTTCTTCACTGCCTCCCTATCCGCATTCTGCCCCGTACCCCCCCTCCCCCGTACGCTAGTGTTTCTCCGGCTTATTATTATCATTATAATCATCATCATCATATCATTATTATCATTATTTAGATGGGGAGGGTGATGAATAATGATAGGAAAGCAATGAATTATAAAAATTCGTTTATAATCGTTTAAAAATTTGGGTTGATTTTACTCTTCCATTCAATAAATCTCATTAAAATGTGAAAACTGCACTCATTATACATTTTTTGTCTTCCTCCCTCCCCAAGTATACTAATGTGTCTCCGGCTTTTTTGTTGTTGTTGTTGTTAGGTGGGGGTAATGGAAGGAAGGTAACAAATCATTGATTGACATTCGTTTAGAAATTTGCGTTAATTTTGCTCACATCACAAACGAAAATCTTATTAGGATAAATCAATACTCTTGCACAAGATTCAAGATTACGAATCAAGATACATTATTTCTCCAATCGTGCAAAATATAAACTAACATTATCAATTGCTCCTGTTTGTTGTACTTTCACATTATTCATTATAATCGTTTTTTTCATAAGCATGTCCATTTTTCTTTCACATGAAATTCTGATACTGCAGGTACTTCATTGAGAGCAGCGTAATCCGCGCTCGCCCTGAAGAAATCTCATGACGGCAAGCACCCTAGTACCTCATAATCCGCCCTTCTATTGTTCGAGTTTATAACCATGACAACGAACTCTACCTTTGGCCAAGTTCATTGTTCCTCTTACGTAGCATAGATGTAGATAGGCCTCACACATAACTCTTTTTCGTATAATCATTCTATATACCGGTAGTTCTAAAATGCTTTCAAATATTTTGTGTCGTTTTTGTTTGTATATACTTAAAAATATGCTTAAAAAATGTAATATTTGAAGTTTGAAATCCTTAGACATGGATCCATTTTTCCCAAAAAATCCTTAGACATGGGTACCTATTTACAGCAAAAGGACCCTTGGATATGGGTATGGGTTCGGAGGTCTCTGTCGCACACCCCCGTCCAACTATATTCTGAGTACCCCCCCCCCCCCCCTTCCAGAATCTGGCCGATTTAATTTGATTTAAAAAAAAAAATGTTTATATGAATATCATTGTTGAACATTATATTTGCACTATTCAACTGTATTTCTTCCATGCCCCAGAAGGGGCTGTTAAAGACATTTAAAAAAAAACGTTGTATGATTGTCATTTTCATTGTTATTGTCAATATCCACAACACACATCACACTGAGCATGGCATTGCCTTTCATGATAATATGGCTTCTAAACCGGCGACCGGTAGGCCCTATATGAATAAAACCAGTTTCAACACAAAATTTAGCGTCTACTTCTAATTACAACAGTCTTTGAAAAAAATCAAAGAGAAAGAAAATAAAGAGGAAGAAGAAACGAAATGGGGGAAAAGAAGGGCAGATCAGTTGCGAGTTTCCCACCAACAAGGTGCGCTGGGGTGCCGAGTGGGCATTATACACCCCACCCCCCCCCCAAAAAAAAAAAAAGAGGGAGAGAGAGAGAAAGAAGGAAGGGAAAGGAAACGGAAGTGAGAAGAAAAAGAAAAAGTGATACAAAACAGAGGAAGAAGAGGACTGGAAGAAGACAGGGAAAAGGGAGAAAGTTCAGTTGCGATTTTTATTTTTTCGACCTGCTGTCCCCCAAATCTTACCAGTTTGTTTTCCTTTGGAGATACATATTATCATTAAGTTTGAAGTTCATATCTTAAGTGGTTCTTGAGATATCGAGATAACGGAAAAGCGGGATGCACCGGATGCAGTTTGTGATGGGTGGGGGGGGGGGGGCGGGCGGGCGGGCAAACATTCCAGAGGGCTCACCCTCCAGGGGCTCAGTCTTCTCACCCCTAATAAAAACACACACGCACGCCTTCCCATCCTCTCGCAATAATACACAGGCGCCCGTTTACACTTCATACAACATTCGTACATAATTATATACACACGCCCTTTTTATATTTGTTTTTATTAAACACGTGTAATATAAATCCTGCAAGTTAAGGTTAAAAAGTGTGAACGCTTTATGACCATGATCATCATTCTTCAATGATCACCATATTATTATATGGAAATAATATTTAGATCATGAATGATTATGTTAACCGTTAATTATTCATATTGTTTTATCAATTCTTGTGAAATAGTATACATTTAAGCTTTTGGAGCTTTGTTGGGAGTACTTGTATGAAAGAAAGCGTTATTAACTAATAATGCACATGATATGTATGACTTGATATTGATCGCAATCACTTGCCATTCAGTCAAGTAATGAATAATATTATTGAAATTCAAGTATTTATTGTTTCTGTTCAAGCTTGTATTATAGAAAACAATATAGTATAAAGAAAATACAAATTCAATTCATTATGTCTGTACGATGAACATAGTACAATCATAATCTAGTTCAAGCAAAGCGTGACCAAGGAAAATCATTATATTATTAGTATATCTTATAAATATATATATTTGTGTATATGATTTATACACGTAAGTGTAAATACTTGAATTTGAATTCAAAACAAATTGTTCGTAGTATTCGGCAATAATGGTCATAAACTGACTTGCTAAACAACAACAACAACAGCCCATTCACCGGCCTGTTTGTGTGTGAAGATGGAGCTGGGGGATTATTCCAATGAAAGAAACAATAGCCGGATTATCTGAACTACGGTCTGCCCACATTGCATTCGCTTTGTCATGATCTGCAGTGATCTGAAATGTTTTGTATGCATCCACTGAATACTAGCTTCAGGTGTTTGTATCCCGGAAGGGGGCACTGTATCCAATGACCGGGTATTTTGTAACGCTTGTATTAAAGGGATAGTTGAGTCCTGTTTTCAGACCGCAAATGCATTCAAAGTGCATGGTTATTGCTCTTATTCTTATCTACATGTATGACATTTATAGTGCCCTGTTAGAACCTAAAATTGCTATGGAGGTAATTTTAGACCCCAAAATGTGTGAAATTTAGCCAATACGATACCAATCCAGCTACACTTTAAAAAAAAACACGGCGAGCGTTAATTAATTATTTAATTAAATGGGCCAGCTAATTGTAGGTAATAAAACACGAAAATGCCAACAAAAAGGCCAACATCGGCATTGGCTGAAATACGTAAAAGGCGTTATTTCGTTTTTTTTCCAAGTTTTTTTTCTCATCTCTCTCTCTCTCTTTCTCTCTGTTTCTCATCTCTCTCTCTCTTTCTCTTTCTCTCTCATCTCTCTCTCTCTTTCTCTCTCTCTCTTTCTCTCTGTCTCTCATCTCTCTCTCTCTTTCTCTCTGTCCCTCATCTCTCTCTCTCTCTTTCTCTCTCTCTCTCATCTCTCTCTCTCTCTCTCTCTCTTTCTCTCTCATATCTCCCTCTCTCTCTTTCTCTGTCTGTCTGTCTGTCTCTCTCTCTCTCTTTGTCTATATCTGCCAATGTCGTTTTTCATTTTCATCTTTCATATTGTTTTCTATTCCGCCATTTGCTTGCAATATAATATAATGAAAATACACATTCAATTCATTCTGTCCGTATGATGTACATAATCATAATCTATTTTTAAGCAAAGCGTGACCAAAAAAATGTAATATATAATTATATATCTTAAAAACAAATATTATTTATATATTATTCATGATATACACGCATATTATGTGAGTGCATATACGTAAATTAGAATTAAAAACAAACTTGTTCAAATTATTCGGCGATAATGGTCAAAAACTGACTGACTTGCCTAAATAAAACAACAACAACAACGACAGTACATTCACCGGCCTGTTTGCGTGAGAAGATGGAGCTGGTGGATTATTCCAATGATAGAAAACAATAGCCGGATTATCTGAACTACGGTCTGCCCATTTTCATTCGCTTTGTTATGATCTGCAGTGAAAAAGCAGGAAGTCTATTCATGTTTTGAATTTTCGAACCCATCAGCTGCAATGTTTTGTTTGCATCCACTAAATACTAGCTTCTGGTGTTTATATTTCATCAAGAGATTAAGAAATATAGCGTAAACATTCAGAAGAAGCTAAAATGAACGGAGAGAAGAATATTACAGTACAATAATAATTATAAGAAGTAAAACTTTTGAATATAAATCTCTGTTGCAGCAAACTGATATGACAAAAAAAGTTTATTCATGGTGTTAATATACGTCGGACATTATACTTAAGCGAAAATATATAAACAAACACAACAGAAAGAAAAAAAAGAGCCCAGTGGGGGGGGGGGGGGTGATTAGAGAGGCGTACAACTATCAAAATGATGAATACAGTACAGACTTCGTCCAACTTTCTGTCTCTCCAACCCCTCTCACTCATATTGTTTATTTCTGATCTCTAAATATGAAAGCCATCTTCCTTCGCTTGCTTTTATTTCAACCTCAATTGGCAATATGATTTTGTGTGTCTTGTTTCCCTGTTTAGTACTTGTTTCTTATCTAATTACCATTCTTTTGCTCAAAATCTATCACAATCACTAACATAATGGCGCATAAAATGTTAACGCAACGTAGCCATAGCATGAAAGGCGAGTTTGATAGAGAGAGGAGAGGGGAAGAGGGGGGGGGGGGGGTATATTCAATAAACTACTGTTTAATGCGCGGAGTTGGGCAAAGGCAACGTTGAATGTCCGAGATAAATCATTAGGAGCCAGAGCAAATAACACTGAGTTCCTATAGGAAATATATTTATTCAGATGGTCATATCTCAGCCAATACTTATATTCAATTGTTATCAATATTAGGACATTATTTTTGATGCTCTTTCGGAAAATAAAGAAAAATTGAGAAATTCAAAACATAGATTATTGATGACGTCACACTTCACCACTTATTTTAAATTTGTTTATTACCTGTGTAACTGTGTTAGATTCTTTTCATTTCATATACCTGGGGACAAACCTTTGATAGACTTTTGGTCTTTTTTTGTTCCTCACATTTGTATATAACTTCAAGTTGATTGTTTTATTGAATTCTCTCCCACGATTTTTTCTATTATTTTTGTCTTAATTCATCTCCTAACTCTCTTTTTCCTTCCTCTCGATCACTCCTATTGTTTCATTTCATACTGTTTATTTCTGAACTCTAAATATAATATCCATTTTCTTCGTTGATAAAATGTTACGTTAAAACGATTATCTAGTCTGGGTCGTTGGTAAGATTTTTTTAGGCATGATTGTGCATTCAAAGAAAATAATACTAAGCTGGTAGAATTGTTGTATATACTTTAATTGTTATGTTATGTTTCACTCGTTTCACTCAATCATTGAGTTATTAATGTAAATATGTATTGAAGTTATGGAAATAAAAACCTCGCTTGAGGATAAAAGAAAAAATGAAGGCTGCTGCTGTTGTTGTTGTTACTTTTTTTTTACGGCGCTTTCATTCTAAAAGCTCGTATTTTGCGCCATTCATTTATAACTATTAAACAATCTTTTCATGATTAGTCAAGCGTATTGCCCTTAAGTTTATAAATGTTCCAGAAGTCAAATATTGTTTAAGATAACCCAACACAGATTAATGAAGTTTGGAAACGAAAACGAGACAAATGAAGCTACAACAAAGCGAAACATATTAAAGGAAAAAAAGCATTAATGTATGACTTGTATAAATGTGTGATAAATAATTTGTCTTAATAAGTTATCCCTTTGAGGAAGGGAATCTGAATTCTGACCCTTAATAGCAGGGGCCGCGGAGCGTTTTGAGAGTAGGGGGGGGGGGGGGGGGGGAGGTCTGAGCATGCGAACAATCTATAAACCCCTTTTTCGGAGCTTTCATGAAACGTGTCTACTAAAAAAAAAAGCCACAGCCACCCGTTTCCGCAGCCCCTGCATAGTTTGAGAGTTACATGGCCTATAGAGGGCGGTCAACTGGTATAAGTTGAAAGCATTATGAGTAGGTCAAGCTCTGTTCTGGAGTCGTTGGAGCGTACACTCTTTTATGCGGGATTTTCGCATCCGGCTTTTGAATAGAGGGGTGCGGACGATTGTGGCTTTAACGCAAACTAGGCCGCGTTGCATAAAGCCGCGTGTTTACTGCCACTCGAATTAATCCAAGGCGCCTAAGCTCTTCTTCGTCGTATTAGCGGTCTAATTGATCACTCTATATAGTACGTTTCATGACAATTAAGATGGCTGTTTCTAAGCCAATTGGAGATGTTATCACAGAAGAACTTGAATGCAGCATTTGTCTTGATAGACTCAAGTCTCCTCGCATGCTGACGTGTCTCCACAGTTTTTGTGAGCATTGCCTAGAGGGATTTGCTAACCTAAATGTGGATGGATTCATGAATTGTCCTACATGTCGCGAACGTACGATTATTCCTACTGTTGGGATCACCGGGCTCAAGCCAGACTTTCGCGCTAACAAACTTCTTCAAGCACTCAAAGACAGTCCAAGTAAGCCTGGAGAAACAATGCAACAGAGTTGTTCTTTGTGTAAATCGTCCAAAGCCTGTTTGTTCTGTGAAGAATGTGATTTAAAGATGTGCCGAGGGTGTGCAGAGTTTCATCTAAAGATGCCGATATGCCGAAATCACCAGACAGTTCCTTTGACGGATCTCTCCAGTGAAAGCGTATCCGTAGAAAAGAGCGTAGTTATCCGCAAATGTCCTCGACATGATGAACGGTTCAAGTTTTATTGTAAGACATGCAAAACTTGCATTTGTGCCGACTGTACTGTTCTTGATCACTCCAAGGTTGATGGCCATGAATGCGTGTACTTGAAAGAAATCGTGCCACAACAACGTCGCGATGTAGCCAAACTGGTCACTCAGGTTGATGTGAAGGCCAAAGATCTGGATTCGTTTCTCTCCAAGATAGTTGCTACAAAGCAAGTACTTGATCAGAAAAGTAGAGATATTACCCAAGAAATCGAAATCGAAGTTGCTAAAATTAAGACAATTCTTCTTGAACGGGGCAAAAACTACATCGAAAAGAATCGAGACACAGATCTGCCCAAAAAGCTGTCGAGGAGGTCGCAAGAGTTCTTCATCAGGTCTCTTCATCAAAGGATGACCTCGAGGTGGCTGAAATGCACCATAGTCTCCTCGAGTCGGTTCGGAAGATGACGGGCATCGGATCAGACGCTACCACACTTGACAACTTACAAACTAAATTCAAAACCTTGACATTGAAGTGCACTCAAAACAGTTCTTCTCACCATTCCTCAATAAATCTTGTCGAGCAAAAACGAGTTCTAGAGCAACAGAGTGTACCCCATGCAACGAAGTATTGTGCAGTAGGCAAAAAGGGTAATGGTACTCTAAGTGTAGTCTATGCGACAGGCAGTGGGCAGATGTCTTGTCATAATGTCCAAAAGGAGTCAAGACCAGCAATGCATGCAGTTCTCCAAGTAAGCGGGACTACCATGTTCAATGTAGGAAGGCCCGGATTATTTGGCGGTTTCGGAAATGTTCCAACAGAAGGAGGTTACTCCGCACTAAATGTACATTGTCCGTATGATGTTCTTCCAAATGGACAAATATGCTGTATAAAGGGAGATAAACTGTTCAAAGGGTCGACATCTTTTACTCTCAATGCTCTTCGTAATCTTCATCGGAAGAAAGATTGCAGACACAATGACAAGATTATATCAAGGACACTCTTTAGCTGTCAACACGAACGGATATGTTTTTGTTGCGACTGCAGGTTTGGATTGCTTGCTTCAAATAGCACCAAACAACGTTGTCTCGCCCAGCAAACCCATTGGCCTCATGATTCCATTGGCGATCACAACCTGCAATACCAGCCCATGCGAAACCATCCTCATCGCCAACAAACCAGCTTCAGTCTCTCTCATCGACAGCCAACAGAACATTCGATGCATCTTCAGCGATAGGGAAGGAGTCGTCTGGGAGAACGCGGCATTAACATGTAGTCATGAAGGACGAGTATACCTTCTTTCAAGTCAAGATTCCAAGATTACTCTGCGAATCTTGGACAAAGAAGGGAATCTTCATGAAACGGTTTTCAGAAATAGGCCTTTGTCATCACAAAGTCCACCATCACCAAAGCAAACCACAATCAACTTAGGTGGAATTCTTACTCCACAGCCATCACTGAATCATCTTTCGGCTCAACTCCAATACGGGACTAGTTTCCCTAGTAGTGGATTTGGGTTGCACTCACCTGGATATGTTTTCACCCAAAATCCAGCACCTGTCCATAGGCCACCTGCAACGCAATCAACAAGGCCAACTAGCTCTCCAGCAACCCAGCAGAGATTAGCACCCCGTTTGTCCATTGCTGTGGCGTCTAACGGAGACATTGCTGCAGTTCTAGATGAGAATGAGCTTGTTATGATCACTCTAGAGGAAATCGATGTTTGCGATGAATAAAAGTACTGTCATTTCTCAAAGGGGGGCTCAAAGGACGTTACTTTCAACCGGACCTGCTTGGATATTGCGACCCGTTGATTTCGAATTGTCAGCATGTAGATCTGTAAAATATGGAAACCGTTATTTTCATTACTTATTATGCTTCAATATAATTTAATAATTTAAGAAGGAAGATATTGATAAAGATTCTCATGTCAGTAAAGAAGCTTCTTGCTGGGAGCATATTAGAACGATGGCCTTTAAATGTCATGTTCGTGATTACAGATATTTATAAGATTAACAACGCACTTTGTTAATCTTTTAACAAAAACCCCTCATGTCCCAAAGATCATGATCATCAATTAATACTGATTTCACATTTTCTCGTTTAAGAATGGGCCAACATGGGCATCATGAGCTGTACATAACATACGGTATTTCGAACAGGGGAGGAGGTAGTGCGGTTGTGAAATTGATTCCTAATAATTCAGTTTTTCTAACAGTTTTTATTCATACCTGTTATATTGATGTCATCAATGGAATCATTGTAGAACCGAAGAAAGAAGAATGTCACATTCTACGTCGCATTATTTTGTAAAAGTCATACTGATTGCCCCCTTTGAATTCCTTTCCCGATTCCCCACTACCGTCCTGACTGTTCATATACCAGTGTTTATTTCACTTGTGTGCCAGTATATATAATTATCATTTCAAATTAAATGTATGATGAGAGAAGGGCTAAACCACAGAACTGAAAATACGTATTTTCAGATCTTTGGGTTCAACCTACTTCCACCGCACTTCAATGGTAAACCTGCTAACACCGGACCGAAATAGAAAATGACAGATGGGACTTTATTTTCCTTTTATATATCATTGATGACTGCTATAACCACTTATAATGACTTGCATTTATAAACTTTTTTGAGTTCGTACATAAAATTGTTGCCCATTTCATATCTTTGTATATATGTTTATGTGGTGAATATCATTTAAACCTGCAATTTGCCATTACAGACTGTATATCCCAAAGACTGATATTTTTTCTTAAATTTAAATTAGGTTCATAGACTCTCAATTTTTCATATCAACCGGATGTCATTCTTCCAATTTCCCAATAGAACTCATCACCAATCTTTTTGTATTGTTTTTAACCTGCATTATTTCAACAAGATTATTCACCCAAATGCAATAACTGACTCATACTTTTATTTCTATTAGTATTTAAATTAATTGATTATATGAAAGAGTCATGCGTCAGTTGATTGAAATTTGAGAAAATATTGACAAAGTTTTATAGCCGAAAATGTGTGTAATTAGGATATTTCTCTCACGGTTGATGGTTGTTTTCTTTATTCTTACTTTTTCTTTAGTTTACTTTTGTATGTATCCTAAAAATATTTTATTAACATTTTCTTGTAGTGTTTCACTAATAGACGGTATGAGTTCCGCTTCCGATGAATTATCGAACTCCATTCAAAAAGATAATCGCATGTGCAATTATGATAAATTTGTGTATAGGTGAAAATGAAAGGAGCTTTGTGATGAGATCCGTGAATTATGGCTACCCTTCGGTTGACGATAGTTAAGCGGGAGGCTACAATTTGATTGAAAAGAATGTTCGTTTAGGTCGTTGAAAACTAAATACAAAATGGATAATAAAAAACATCTTATAACTTTAGCACAGGTAGACTAGACTGGGACTGAAATTAGTTTTTTGTTATTGCTACTGTGATGTTTAGCTTTCCTTTGACAGATCAATTCATCAATCAAGGTATCAAATATGTTAAAGAAATCATGATAGGCTAAATTGTTCTTATTTGAATTAATTTATGTAGCAATTATTTCCGCATGCATTATACATGTTATAGCCTATATCATATCTTTGCCCATTTCTTTGAGTTCGGGAACATCAACTTG